>OZ010666.1:11806863-12111863 GCA_963932185.1 Troglohyphantes excavatus | reverse complement strand
TTGAAAAAAATAATGCATTGTCTTCCAGTAAAGTATATCAGTCTCAAATTTTATAAAACGTGCATTTTTTTAAAAATCACTTTAATTTGATAAAGCTAATTTCAATTCTTGTAAACTACAATATCGTTATCTTTAGTAAAATTGTACTTTACATATAAAGCAAAATAAAGCCAAAGTTTGAAATTTGTGATTAAAATAGTTTCAAATTAAAATTTAAAAATGTAATTTATTGTGCTTATTTTTTAAAATTCGCATTTTAAATTATAATATAAACCTTATATTATCATTTTTTAAAATTTGGGGGGTTTTCTAGCCTTATATTGTTTCCAAAATAATAAAATTAATGTGCGTATAACATAAATAAAGCACATTAGATAAAAAAATAATCGCAAATTTAACAATTAAAGAGATATAAATTATGAGTGTTTTTATAATTCAAATATTTATTGAAGAGAAATATAAAAAATAAATAGAAAACTGAGTGTTGAACTATTGGAAAAAATAAGTTTAACAAATTATTTTAGGTTGAACAAAGATTGCTATTTTATTTATTGTTAGGTATACCAATTGGACATCCATTTCAAGCAGAACTAATATTTTTATATTGAATGGTTATTTTAATTTTTATATGTAACCATAAATAGAATATCGATTTGTCCTCACTTAAAATAGCATGTAATATAATTTTCTTTTAGTTCAACAATCGTTAAATTTTCAATGTTTTATTTTATTTGTTTGTAAATTATTTCATACTTTTGACTCACATTCATAGTTCAACAAAAAACTAGTATTCTCAAAATTTAGTTTAAAAATATACTTAAATGCATCTTATGGCTATTTAAATTATCGATAGTAGTTCGAATCTTATAAATAATAACTTAATTTATCGTATTAATATTTAACAGGTTTCAGTTTATTTTAATTAATTCTATTAACTTTTACAAAAAAAAATCAAATTGGAAATTTAATATTTTAAGCAAAGCAATTTCTCTGATTGATTCGGATTTTTTTTTCTTCAAAATTAGGAATCTTCTATTACAACACTAAACAAAGAATGTTCAATGGTAATTTAAAAAAGTTTAATAAGCACTATTTAGGATTTGTCAGTATTTTTTACGGAAAGATCAACAAATATGAATTTGTTATTCCAACATTATAGATTTGAAATGCTAACATTATAGATTTGAAATATAGAACAAAATACTACGTTATATCAAATTTCATCCAAAATTATCATGAAAAGTCATGTTTTATATGTATATAGGAGATGCAGTAAAAATTATGAATGAAGCCTGAATGCGATCTACGTCTAAAAAATCCCATTCTATTCATAATGTAAAATTCCTACTGAACTGTTCGTTTTGCTAAGTATTTCTACAGCAAACCAGTTCGTGAGAGGCACTGCTGCCCCTTTTCGGACCCCCTTCTCCTTGTACCCATTGTCAATTCTTATTGTCCAAAACAAGTCCAGCAGCATCTGTAAAGAAAGCGGGATAATACACATGGGTGACTGATAGCGGAGGCAGTACTCCTAAGGGCAGTACCGATGCCCTCGAGGTTGCTTCAGATTCCAAAGAACCGCCAAGGGTAATTTTCACCCCCCCCCCCCCTCTCCGTGTCTGTGAAATTGACACTGTCAATCACCGCATCGGACGAATCACAACCTGCGAGGGTTTTCTGTGAACACGCCCTCCGTGATGCCACCGAAATGGGGTTTTTACAACAACAAAAAATAGAACACACCATAGAAGAGCCTTAAAGCTCCATCGCTCTGGTATTCGTAGGGCAATTGGATTACTAACTGGGCATTGTACTCTCAGTAGGCATCTTACTATTATGAGGGTTAAGGATGACCCTTTGTGTAGGGGATGTAAGAATAATGAAGAAACCGTTGTACACATTCTCTGTGAATGTGACTTCTCCGCCCAGAGGTTTGAGCACTTGGGACGTCACTTACTTGAGCCTTGGGAGCTCCAGGATATTCCTGTTATATCATTGCTGAATTTTGCTTCAGCCACGGATCTCTTTTCTTAAGTGATTAAAGATTTATTTCAGGGGAAAGTACAATAGACCCCTGGTCGCAGTGCTTGCTCCAATTTGGAGCCCCCATCCATAAGTCATAACCCAGGGATCTTTTCAGCCACGGTCCTTTATTTGCTAAATTGTGAAAAATCTCCACCCCCCCCCCCCCCCCACTTGTAAAACTTGCCTACACTTTGACAAATCTGTTATTATAATTGCATAGTTTTATAAACTTAGTCATTTTTTTTTTAAACTTGTATAATTTCATTGTTTTTTTAGGTGAATATACTTAATATGCAATGATTTAAATTGTTTGAGACATTTTGTGAGGTAATGTTTGTAGAAGTGAAAATATACCTGCACAGGTTTAGCTTTTTTTTTTATTTGTGTTGAGTTAGTTGTTTCCCAGAAGTCTTGCATTTAACTTTTATAATAAGATTTTATTAAGGAACATGCAACATTTAACTTTGCAATAAAGTTCCGACAACTATCTTGATATTTTTTTTATATAGATCACAATGTAATTCTAGGAACATTCGTATTGGTAAATGTGTGTTAGGAAATGATAACTTAAGTGTTAAAATTAGCTTTCCCAACAGCATACATTATTATGATTACCTTGCATAAGGCAATCAAACTTTCCTTAACATTTGCAGCAAGTACAGTAACCACAGCGTAGACCTTATGTAAAAAGTAATTTTGCTCATGCTAAAATATTTTAAAAGTTAACAGGCTTACCACTCAACATGTAGATTAAAATTACCCGATTTTTCCAGAAGGTTAAAAAAAAAAATGCCATAATGAGAAATACATGAAAGTAATTGATTCTTTAAAGATTAATGTTGCAATAACAATTGTTCAGAATTCCAAGTATGTCATTCATTTAAAATTGTCTTAAGATAAAATAACCAAGGGGGTAACGAAAAGGGTAGCCGAAAGTAGGCAGAAGAAAGACACCAAAGTTGTCTGACTTTTCTTTTATTTGGATGTTTTTACAAATACACAGGCCTTTTTTTTTTTTTTTACTTGCTGCTCTTTCCAGGAAGGATAATACCATCATACTGAAAGAAAAGATAAAATCATAAATACAAAATTCACTTTAGATAAAAAAAAATTCCATTGACAGTTGCATAATTCAGCAATGAAATCTAAACTTATGGTTTTACATCACAAAGTCCCATATAGGCCTTTTTTTAAAGCAATATATATATATATATATATTTTAAACGAATACAAAAATAAATTGAGATTAAACAGGAAGATTCTATGGGAAATTTCACCCATTCAATTGTAATAAGTTTAAACCAAAAATTCTTAAATAAGAGCAGGAGCCCTAAAAAAATTGTATGCAAACTGCAAAAGATTATTTAACCATATCCAACTCAGGGTTGTTAGGTCTCAGATTTTGTAATAATTTAACTCTACCACAATCTATACAAAAAAAATCGACACTTTGTTGATAATAAAGCTGTTTTTCTCAGTGAGCAAATGCAATTAGAGTTTTAATGCTGCATTCATAATAATTGCAAGCGAGCAGCTAGCTCAAGAGCTGCTTTTGAAATCAATAGCACACAAAAAAATTGAATTTGCAGTAAAATCACACATTGCAAGTTTAAACTTGAACAAGTTGCATGTGTGCGATACATAAACATACACATTGATAATATATTACAAATGTATCAAAGAATTAGTACCACTGCCAGTAAGTCAGTGACAGTGGGTTGCATAGAGATTTTAATTTAGCACACATATTTTTTTTTTAAAACAGATTGTTACATTAAAGCATGTATACCTGCCCATAATGTGCAAGATAATCTACATCTTTTAACAACTAAGTAGCAGAAAATAATACTCATTGAATGAGAAAAAAGAAGCTACCAGACACACGAATGGCGGAAAACTTAAATTACCATCGATAAGCATATCATTTAGATAAGGCTTTTAGTAAAATGAACAGATTTTTAGTTAATTTATGGAAAAATTACATGTCTGGTTAATGCAAAAAAAAAAAAAATTCATTAGACCTTTACCTCAGAATAACTTACAATGGAATTCAAAAGATTTCACTATATTTAAAAGTGTAATAAATAATCAGAATTGTAATCCAACAAGGCACAAGTGAATGCAGTAGAAATAGCAAAAGAGCAAGAAAACTTAAAGCAGTCACATTTCAGCTTGCAATATAAATGTCTCAAAGAATAAGTATCATTGCCAGTAGGTCAGTGGCAGCGAGTTGCACAGAGAAGTTAATTTAGCACATAGAATTTTTAAAACAGAAAATTACATGAAAAAATGTAAATCTGCCCATAATATGCATAATAAATATTCTGTGTAAGAATAATAAAGATAAAATTAAAAAAGAGCAAATATTGTGTTACAATATCAGTGTTCACTCTAGAAATAAAAAGGGACAGGGCGCTGTTGGCAGTAAAAGGGCATCCCATTTTGGAAAAGGCATTTCTTGTGTTTAGGGCACTTGTTAACGGTTCAGGGCTTATCTCGAAGGAAAGACGCATACAAAATTGATGTCTCTTTATGAAAATATTATTTGAAATCTAAAATGACATTTATAAAAAATTGTTTACCCTAAAAAGTATTTCTGTAAGTTGCCCTAATCAGATCCCTTACAAAACTGATAAAAAGGCTACTTAAATCCAAAATTTGGTAATAAAATGCCTAGTCTTGCAAACCAATCTCTACCTAGTCCCAAACCTTATTCTCTTTAAAAAAAAACTTAGAATTTCATATGCAGGCACAAGCAATCAATAGGATATGTGGAATGTTCCGTGCTCGAAATTACTGCGGAATCATCGCGATTTCACAACACGCGTAGTTATAAAGGAGTTTGCTTTTCTACTGTCCTAATTCACTTAATTCCAATGTACACACACATTTTTTTTAATCAATACTTTTTTTAAAGACAACTAGGAACTAGGGAATTCTTGTGCTTGACTGAAAAGTGCAAGGGCAGCTTTTTTTTTTTAAAAAAAGAGGCATGACGGCTACCATGATGAAAAAAGGGTTGTCAGGGCGGACCGCCCTTCAAAAAACATTTAAAGTGAACACTGCAATATCTACCAGAGGTTATCAAATGAGATGTATCTCAAAATAGTACCTCTGCCAGTAAGTTAGTGACAGTGGGTTGCATAGAGATCTTATTGTAGCACATAGAATTTTTAAAACAGAATATTACATGAAAATATGTAAACCTGCCCATAATATGCATTATATTCTGTGTAAGAATAATAAAGATATAATTAAAAAAGAGCAAATATTGTGTTACAATATCTACAAGAGGTTTTCAAATGGGATGTATCTCAAAATAGTACCTCCGTCAGTAAGTTAGTGACAGTGGGTTGCATAGAGATCTTATTGTAGCACATAGAATTTTTAAAACAGAATATTACATTATAACATGTAAATCTGCCCATAATGTGCATTGAGATTAAAATACTTGTGACATTTTCAACAATTTAAACGTTTTGTGTAGGTCAATGCTGTACCAGTTATCATGCAAAAGCTGAACCTTTGTTTTTTCAACAAAGCTACTTAATTTAATCTTCTGACCAGATCTCAAAATAAGCCATGGCAATGCTGCAAGTCACCTTAAAATTGCAGCAACAATTGTTTTTTCTCACAGTAAACATTTTTGACAGAATTATCAACCTAGACTTTTCCCTGAATCATTTTTGTTTCGACTTTATTTACCTTGCAGAAATACTTTTAGTTCTTCATTGATCAACATCTAATGTAGATGGGACATGCAATGTTATGAAGTGTGTAAAAAGTTATTGGGAGAGCTATTATGAACACTTATATGTGGCCTTCATCAGAATAAGTGCAAATGGCCCTCCACTTTTCGATTTTAAGGCTGATTAGTTAAAAACTACTTCGTTACATGTAATCATACACCTTGCTTAAAATAATATGTTTGCACTATACTTATGTATTTATTGTGGGTATTTTCATGCAAATATTATAGTTTACAAAGTTAATAAAACCAAACATATCCTCTATAATGCACTTCTGGCTAAAGAGACTGTTAGGACATTAATACTGTTTAGACAAGCCTATTTTAGTTTAATTAATCCAAACTCGACAGATGATTCGAAAAAAGAAAACTGTTTTGAGGGGTATAATCCAATTTTGAATATAAAAACAAGATGCCACAATGACATTTCAAATATCTTGGATATGAAAACTTTTAATGTTAACTAAGTAACTTAATTAAAATTAACTCAAGTCCATTAATTAATAAATGGCAAAACTAAGAATTTTTTCCAGGTTCGGAAAGGCTAGTTAAAACTAAAACTATGAGCGAAAAAAAAATCATGTAATTATACAGGGTGTCCACAGGGAAAGCATTTTGAATTTCCCTGCAAGCCGTACTTTTTTTACGGCAATATTTTAAAAATGTATTATTATTCCTTATTATTATGCAAGACATGCTTTGACATTATCTTGTTATTTCGCAAAAATATATTTATTTTTAATATATAAGTTTATTAACTATTTCGCTTGATTTTCGAACTCCCAAAAAAGTGCAACCAAAGTTTAACATCCGAAAATCAATACATAAAAATTTAATGTACCCCAAATTCAAAATTCCAGAGTATTTACCAAATATCAAGTAAGTGCAATATATCACTTAGATTATTAGTGATAGTACTTTAAGATCAAAGACTAAAGTAACCTCAACGTTAAAAAAAATCCAATACACTCAAATAGTAGAAACCCAATGAATCCTATCCCTAATAATAAAACTAATTTATTAAATCTAATCCAGTATCTTAAGATATACAGCTTAGTACACAAAATATATTTTTTAAGATCTAAAATGTACCCAAAAAATAATAGAGGTAACAACAGTTTCGTTAAGTTTAACAGAAAAAAAATCATTTTAGGGATGTTCAAAAGAAATTTGAATTTCACTAGGAACTTAGCAAGTTTTAAACATTTGAAAGATCTATTTTTAAAATAAATTGATTGGCGGGCAAGTACCTAGTTATAGATAGCCAATTGGTTTGTCAAATTTTAGAAACATCAGCATTTTAGTGCAGTTTCTACGAGAAAATTTTCACTTTTACACACTTTTAAAAGTCCCATACGCAATTTCCCTCTTTTAGATTGCATTTAAAAAGTATTTGAATATTTGCAACCAATCAACGATGTTTCACAGCCAGAAATCAAGTTAAAAATAATTTTTTTTGACCAATTCCCTGATTTTTTTTAAAAAAAATTCCAAATTCCCTGATTTTTCCAGAATGGTCAAATTCCCTGATTTCCCTGCTTGTGGACACCCTGTTATAGAGAATTACTTTTGTACAAACTTGGCTGGATTTAAATGTGCACCATTCATTAATTTTAAAACAATTGAAGTTTTAAACCAGGTATGACAATTCCCACTACCTGTTTGAATACTATGAATGATGCAATCAAGTAAATTCTAATTCTATGACTAAAACTAGAATTTAAATTTTTATACAAGTGATTAACTACCTCTACAAACTTTAGAACAAAATTATGCAACAATCTATCATGTATAAATTGGCAGGGTATACAATAAAGAAAAAGTAAATATTTACAACTACTGAAATGACAAGCAAAAATCCAGTTTATACATTTAGTTATTGCTAAACAAAAATCAATAATAAAGAAAGTATACCTTCTGCTGGAACCACTTCATTGCCTCTTCCTTGCAAAGCCTGTGATTGGATCCGACAACACCCTTCCTCTTTCGTCGGTAAGCCACATTGAAACCAGGTCGACCGAGGACAACGTAAAAGTCAAGACCATAGATACCGATCGTGGGATCGTACTTGATGCCCAGATCAATGTGTTCTTGGATGCCGAAACCAAAGTTTCCAGTGTCAGAGAAGTTTTCCTTCTTCAATTCGTATTCACGAACCTGATAGAGGAATGCAAAAATATTAATTTTTACTGAGAATAAATGCATGAACATAAACAGACTTATTCAAATATTGTAATTAAAAATAAAACTAGAATTATGTACTTAAATTTCCTCCAGCTATTATTTTAAATGAGTGGGTTGGAGGGAGTATATGAGCTACAGCAACAGAGAATGGTATATGTGGTTGTGCGACATAGCAAAGTTTTTAAACAAGTCCCTTTATATAGAAATTACAATATTTCTAAAGGATATGTGATAAAATAAAAAGTGGAAGCATTATCTTTAAAAAAAAACTCAAGCAGGGTAGCAACAACATTCTGGAAATTTGTTCCCTGATTTCCATGATGGTATCACAAAAATTTCCCTGATTTTACAATTACATTAAGAAATGTTGCAATACTTGCTTTGTATAAAAACAAAGTATCCACACTTTAATAATACAGTAAATGTATTTTATTAGAAATAAAATATTATAAGTAATACTTATTGTCAGTTAAAATAATAATTTATGGATACAACACAAATTATACAATTGTGACAGACATAAGAGTATTTAAACATGTTCTTTAGAAGCAGGTAATGCAAAAAAAAGCAAGTTTTTCCAATTATTTCTTTTGGATAATTAAAAATATTTTATATATTTCCTATTCCAATTATCAATAAATTGCATATTAGCCCCTCACATGTTGCTTATAATTCAAGGTCCAGCGCACTTTGCTCCTCCATCTAGCAGTGTTTCAAGTTTTTACAAAAAAACTAAAAATATGTTTAACTATGTTTTTTTTCAGAACTACAAGGAAATATTGAGAATCAAATTACCCAGAATGGAGGGCATAACAGACGAAAATTGCTGTTTTAATGATTCAAATTTGAAAAATTCACTGACATTTCCCAGAATTAAAAATTTCCATGTTATGTTGCCATCCTGTCAAGGTTGTGTAAAGAGCAAAGTTATACTACTCTCAAAAAAGTTCAGAGATAAATATATGGAAGGCAAGATAATTTTTAGGAATAAATGCATAAATACCTATAAAATGAAATTATCTACTGCTGTAGGTAACTTATGCTGTTAACTTAATTGATATTGTAATTTTACTTCAAATAGACAACAAATTTAATAATGTATAGGATTTCTCTTGAAAGTGCCAGACGGTATTTGAAGATCCAATGTAAATATTGAACGTAACAATTGCACATAAGTTACCTTGAGTCCCTTTTCTAAGATTTCTTCTGCTTTGGGTCCTCTCACTGTACAGTGTACGGCGATCTTTTCATTTCTTCTGATACCAAATGACCTGACAGTGTATCTGGCTTTTGAAAAGACTGGCTGCTGACCAGTCAACTGCTCAAGCACCTTAAAACAAAAGCAATATTAGCTCCACAGCAAAACTTTAATTATTAAAACATTACAGAGTATTAAATGTGGATGCAAGCTGCAACAATAAAGTATAAAGGGGATTTTGCAAAAAACTGGTGAATAAAAACTGGAGATGAGACGGAAAGAAAATTTAAATATAATTCTTTCACTTTCCTATACTTGTTTTTAAAGGTATAGTTGCATCAAGAATACCAGAAGTCGGGACAAATTTTTTTATGTATTATATGACACAAAAAAGGCACATAACTGAATGTCAGACTATGCTAAAAATGCTTTGAACAGTCTTTTGGCAACTTTTATTGGCCACAAAAACTAGTTGCCACCAAAAGGGAAACTAGAATTGGAGAAAAATTAAAGGGACCGGTGCATTTGGACCATCTTTTTCGCAGTGTTCACTAGATATTTTTTGCAAGGTGGTCCACCCTGCCTTTTTTTTTTATCTATAGTGACATCATGCCCCTTTTTTGAAAAAATGTCGCCCTTCTTGCCCATTTCAGTCAAGCACAATCGTATTTGTTTCCCTAACTTTCTTTAAAAAAGGCATCGATTAAAATTTCGATGCGTGTAAATTGGAATTAAGTGAATTATGACAGTAGAAAACAAACAAACTCCTTTTAAACTATGCGTGTTGTGAAATCGCGGTTATTTCAAACACGGGGAATTCCACAAATCACAATGATCGCCTTTGCCCAAATATGAAAAACTAAGTTTTTTAAAGGAGAAGATAATTTTGGGCGAAGTTTCAAGACTACGCATTTTATTAAAAAATTTTGGATTTAAGTAGTCTGATAAGGACAACTTACATATTTTGTTTTTAGGGAAAACATTAATTTTTAAATGTCAAATTTTGGACTTTTAAGTATCTTTATAAAGAGAAATCAATTTTGTATGGGTCTTCCCTTCGAGATAGGCCCTGAATCATTAACAATAGCTAAATATGCAGCTCTAAAGTAATGGCAACCAATAAATCAAAACTTTTCTTGTTTTGTCACGGATCCTGTTTGTCAATGTGTGGCCATGCCTACCGCAATTTTTTTTAAAAAAAGCGCCCTGCTTCTTTTTATTTCTAGAGTGAGCACTGTCTTTGACAAAATACCCACATTTAGTTTAGAATCTTAATTTTAATATAATTAGCAAGTGGTTCTTGGCTATTTAAAGGTTGGAAATCGCTGGGTACGACGCCCCGTTGTCGCCAAGACCGACGTGAAACAGTGCAAGAAAAAAAAAGCAAGGTTGCCGTACATCATGATACTGCTAAGAACGTTATGAAATAGTTTTGCCAACATATAAAATTTATCGCCAAATCACATTTGGCCGGGGCACCGTACACTAGGAATTAACCAATCGCTGAATTAGAGCGCAAAAAGTTTTCAAGATCTTGTTTTTAAGTGCATTTATAGACATAACCAAAATAGTTCCCAAGGACCTACTAAGCATTGCCGTATGCCCTACCAGGAATTACTATAACGAATTTCATAAATACAACTCATTATTGTGCAAAATATTATACAAACGTTAAGTTGAGCTTGACAAAAATTTAAATTAAATACCGACGCATTTATTTTCAAGCATATATTTCAACAAATAAGCATTCAAAATAAACTTTAAAGTGACCATTTATACTAGATACAATGGACAAACGTTCAGCATATTAAATATTTAGTAGGGAATACATGTTATTTCGAAATATACATACCTTAGCGGCACGAGTCAGCCTATCTCCAGACTCGCCGACGCAGATGTTCAAACATAATTTTCGGATTCTAACCTCACGCATGGGGTTCTTTTCCTTGTCTTTACCTCCATGTTTTAAGCTTTTCTGTAAAAATATAAACATTTAGCTGTTATTGAGGACCCTTCCACTGGAAATCAGCTCATACGTAGCTAACATCAGATTTTCTTAACATTATTTTAACTTTCAAACAAGTTATTTATAAAACTATTACAATTTACTTTGAATAAATGATTTTTTAAAATGTCTTTTCCACGTGAGCATTTGGCTCGTATACAGGACGGAATGTAAACAATGCCCATATATTTTGTTAGTAAAAAGGTTTTTCAATCCATACCAGAAACCCGATTTTTTTTAACATTTATATATTTTATGATGTAAATAGATTCAATACTTACAGGCTTAGGGACCTTTAGTTTTCTCGTTCCAGCCCTCACCATTTTTCAGCCGATCGTTTAGACAAGCTGATGCACGTTCAACAAAAACTAAAATGAAGAAAATACTACAGTTACAGTTAGTAAATATTAAAGGATTTTTTTTTTGAATATTAATAAAAAATTATTCAAGCCATAATTAACTCAACATCGATCCGCTGTTTTAATTATTAAAACCATTAATATAATTATTTCTTGATAATAATTAAAATTAATTTAAAGTTTTGAATAGAGAATTTCATAAATCGAACTGAACCGAATTTATCTTATATTTTTGTTTGCGAAGGCTTTGGGAAAAATAAATTTATTTTCGAATTTTCTACTTACCTTGCTATGTCTTGCTTTATTTTTAAAGTTAAATATTTCGATTAAGCTGTAATGGATATTAATACTCGTTTGAAACAGATAGAGGACTTAGATGCATATTTAGCCGAAAAAAATGATCTTCTATCGGATGTTCTTAGTAATGTAGGATGGAGTAAAGACACCTTGAATGATGAGGTTTGAATTATCACACTTTGATTGCATTCAGTATAACTGTACTCAAGAGTATATTGTATTTTTTTTAAAATTTGAACTGTCATATTTGGTAAAATTAACTTTGACACCCTTGTTCTTCGCTTTAACCATATATTTTAATGCTTTATTTAATTGCTTATGCAAAAAATGTATACAATATTAAAAAAAAAGTTCTTAATTGGAAACAGATGTAGTATAGGACATTTGGCGCATTTTTTTTTTACGAAAAATTGCTGTTAAACATAGCATAAGGTTGCCAGATTGAATATCGCCATAAGAACCGGAAAATACCAACAATGTCAGGTGGGGTTTTTATACTATAAATTTATCGCCCCTATAAAACACGCCAAAAAAATCCTCGCACGCCGAATGTCCTGAACTACATCTTTAACCTGAATTGATCGTAAAAATATAGTAATTAAAAAATGAATTTAATGTTTAAATATAGACTATTGTTTACATGTAACATTAATTAGCCCAAAAAGTTAACTAACGTTATATAGATTTTGTGATTTTTTTTGCAGATATGTAATGTAAATACATGCATGTTCCATAACTATTTGTACATGTATTGTTGTGCAGAATTACCAATATGAACTGAAATCATATTCGGTGACATTATTTTGACACTCTGGTGAATTGCCCTCTTAGGAACACATGTATTATAGGACATTTGGCAAGTTTTTTAATTTGACGACGAAAAAAGTCGCCAAGATGGTTTTTTGATTTACACCAATAAATTTTATTGGCCGACACTCTAAGCGTCCGTGCGTTAATGTCACAGATTCGTACCTCGATCATGGCACCTTAGAAAATGTGGGCTGTGGCCTACGACTACTCAGGATCAAAGCTGGTACCCCCTTCGAGTAGTTGACCATGGTGCATGAATCCGAAAAATAAATTGACTCATAAACCCCCCCCCCAAAAAAAAATCATACAACCGTAATATCCAGGAAAATTAAAAAGTAACAATATAAACAGACATAAACATTACCTCCCCCCCCCCCTCTTTCCGCATTTTTATCTCAAAATACTCAATCTTTCGTAATACATGAGGCATAATTAGCAATGCACAAGATATCCAGTTATACCGGAATTCTAAAAAGTAATCTATCAATCCACTAGCCTGATAATTGATGACTTGACATGTAAACCTTCTAGTGTAAGCAGTTCCGTAAAACACTGGTGATTTTAAAACCCACATTGTTGTATTCATCCGCTATCATTCGAAATGGCCACTAAAAATAGTTCGGGTGGCCGTACAAACGAATATGCAGTCCCGTAATGCCATAGGTTTGAAAGACATTGGAAAAATCGGAGATACCAACAAAGTCAGTTAGGGTTGCCATAAAATGAATTTATCGCCAAAAAAACTCCTGCCAAGTGTCCTATAATACATCTATACCCCTTCTTACCCAACGGCGTTGACAAGGCCCTACATAAACTTAAAAATTCTAATCTATCTGAGCGCTCTAACGATTTGGTCGTTTTACCATATTATCCCCATATCAGCCATTACATTTCTAAAATTCTCGGCAGGTTCGACATATGTTCCATTTTTTCACCTATCAATAAGATCACCTTCACCCAACTTAAAGACCCTATTGACGACCTTAATAACTGGGGCATATACAGGATTTCATGTCAATCTAGCATGTCATATATTGGTCAAACAAAGAGAGCATTAAGATTTCGTATTAAGGAGCACCAAGCACATACTGTCAAACAAGAAATAAAGAAGGCCTCCACTGCCAAGCACTTTTGGAAACATGCTCATATATTTAAATATTTCTAACACACATTTAATTTGACACACATTTGCAATCCCAAATCTCCAGTGGAACTTGACTTCCTGGAGCCGTTTCATATTTTTAGCAATATTGATACGATTGTCAATGAAACGTTTGCAGTCCCAGTACTTCCCGCTTGTTGGCACACAATAGTTAACTCTAACCGATTGAGATAGTTTTTGTTCTTTAGCAACACTTTCAATTCTGGGTTTATTTTTATTTTGTTGTGCACACGGACTTTTCATTTCTGCTAATGAAGGGAGATGTATCTCCCGAAGCATGTCTAGATTTTATGTATTTTTATTGCATAGTTTTAACGTTTCATCTGTATTTTAATATTCTTAATGCAATGCTCTATAAGACGAGTTTTTATCTTATACCCCCTCTTATTCTTTAGTTTAACCAAAAATATTTAGTTTAATGTATGACTGTTTGGTGCTAACCTGCTTTTTTGTATTCTTTATTTGCTAATTATATTTTAATTTTCTTTAGATAAAAGTTCAGTGTCCAGTTGACTCTGGACATTGGGTTCATGGATCTGCTCTTTCTCAGCATGTTGACATGTGCTCTTGGTTGAAAGATGGTTATCTTAAAGAAGAAAAAGTAAATTATTTATTTCATATAATGATTAAAAAAAATTATCTTTTTACCAGCATTGAATTTTTTTACTACTCTATAAAGTCACAGTAACAATGTTGGAATAACTGTATTCTATGTAACCATATTAGTAAATTGTTCTTGAAAAGATTTTGCCATTACCTAACTTTACTTTTGATTTTTTTACTTTTGATGGCACTGTTTAAACTAGGATCACTTTCTTAGCAATATGCTAAAATATTAACGTTAACTTTAGCTAAAAAAGTTCAAATCAAATTTTGACAAAGCAAAAAACCTCAGCATTATATTAATAAAATTTCAGTATATTTTTCTAACAGTACATAAGGATATCTTTCCAGGATAATTTATTAACTATAAATATTGGAGGTATGCAATTTTGATTATTCATGCTGGTGTATGTTAAATCTGCCATACTGGTATATACAGTTACATGTTGGTTAGTGAGGTGCCAGCTGAGATGTTATCCTTGTCATAAGATTTGGCTCTTGGGGTATATACCCAGTCATTGCCAATAATGTAGTTCTAGTGTGGAATTTTTTAAACAACCAATCTTTACAATGTAATGATACTACATTAGAACCTTAGAAATAAATAATGGACGAATAGTAACTAAAGGTTGTCTGTTTTAATGAAAGTTAGGTTTATAAGCAATAAATCTTAAACTACTATGAAATTATAGTAGTTAGCTATAAAAAGCCAGCCTCGTTAAAATTATAAATTTGGCTCAACTGTTAACCCTTATTTTTAATTTTTTTAAATGGTTCAACTGCTTCAAGATCTGCACTCAAACCGTTTGGTGTTTAATCTCTTGCTTGGAAATTTAAAACTTATCGGATATAAGTATAATTTTTTTAACTGTCCGTTATAATGGACTCTTTAGTGTACTCTTTTCTTTCAAGAAAGAGATAATAAATTTGAATTTAATGCAGAATTTTGTGTACCTTGTGGTTTGAAAAGTAATGGGTTATTGACCTGTGTATTCTTTAATGAGCACAAGATGTTTGTTAAATTATTAATGAGTAGTATTTATTACCACACAAATCTGATGAATTATGCAAGTTACAAATTCATAGCCTGTTCTTGAGAATGTAAAATATATAGATGTTATGTATTTTAGGAAAAACAGCCTCCAAGTTCAAAGGGTTTCTATCAGCATGCAACCTCAGTAATTTCCCTTACAGTTGGTAAGTCTGCAACATTTTATATTAAATTATCTACAAGGCACCTTGTTCAGATTTATGGTCACATTCATATATTTAAATTAATTTTATGTATGTAAATTTAGGAAATATATGCATGGTGATAGGAGGGGTCATCTTTGTGCTGTAAGATTGTTTAGGGATCCTGTTGTATACTGCTATTTTTGTAGTTGTAAGGATTGACCTGTTCCAATTGAAAAATATTTACTACCACTTGCCAAATTTGTTTCACAGCTAGCTCTATTATCGTTTATGCATATTTATGCAAATGTAAAATTCAAAGAAATGCAGTTTTCTGTTTTTCCTACAGTTAAAAAAATTAAGAAAAAGAATAGTTAATGTATAATACCTATAAGTTATTTTTTTATAGTTGATACATAAATAAATTCATGTTGGTATCAAACAATAAGATAAATTTAAATTATTCAACTAAATAATAAATTTTTGAACATATTTTTTATTATGCCTAAATACTTTCCAAAACAATATACATTAATTAAATAAATATCCAAACAATATAACACAAATATAAAATTAGAAAAACATCGAAAGTATAAAAGTATTTT
Source organism: Troglohyphantes excavatus (assembly GCA_963932185.1). NCBI lineage: Eukaryota > Metazoa > Arthropoda > Arachnida > Araneae > Linyphiidae > Troglohyphantes > Troglohyphantes excavatus. Next base: position 12,095,694 of record OZ010666.1, on the reverse strand, counting down.
ACTCGGTCTGTAGTCTTCATCATTTTTTGTTTTAATGTACCAAAAGAAAATCTTTATTGTGACATGTTAAAACTAAAAAAATATTACATAACTTTCTTTTATTGAAAATGTTTATTCATTTGTATGAAAATGTTATAATTATATATTTAGCATTTACCTGAATTGGGCTATGGTTAAAACAAATATAAAAGAATTACCTTTTTACTTGTTTCAAGTATGCCAGGAAATACTTTTCATGTACCTAATTTGTTATATCATTCCTAATTTATGTAACTTTAATTAGTGTTTTATTTTGTTTTTTGATGAGAAGTTTGTTGACATTTCTTTTTACTATAGATAAAGATACACAGGCAAATATTCTTGTAGAAAAAGGATTAATGCAAAAGAGTAAGTAATAATTTTTTTTATCAACATTTAAAAAATAATAATTATGTATAACGGTTTTCTTATTGGAAGATGGTTCTCATTAAATAAATGTTTAATACTGTAATGGATGTACACAATTTCCAGGTGTTTTTATATTTTTGTATATAATACTCTTATTGTGCTACTTCTTTGTTACTGGTGTCAGGTTTAAATAACTCCTCTTTTATATTTTTATCTAGATTAATTTCCTTCAAAGTTACATATAACAAATTATAAATGGCTCTTTCTGGCAGTCAAGATACTACCACTTTCCGTTTTCTTATTCATGAACGAATCATCTTCTAAATACATATTTGAATATAAAGAATTTTAGGGAAAACAATTTCCTGTCTGTGCAAAGAAATATTAATTTAATTCTTTTGCAGCATTGTGTTAATATAGAAATCTGTTCACAAGAAAAATGATTACTTTTTCGAGTCCCTTCGCAATATATAAAGGTTAAAAACAAATGCAAAACTGAACCGGCACTGTTATCATAAGTGAATTTTAGCAAATTTTAAATAATAAATGCTATAAACCACAATTATGAATATTAACTGCAATAATATATAAAAATATTTGCAAAATAAAATGATAGTTTTACACAAAATTATTGTAACACTCATGCTTTTTCACTAAACTTTAAAAAAAATTACAAAAAGAAATTGACAGATTCCTTAATACCAGTTTAACAAAAGTTAACTTTACTTTAAAGCCTAACAGTATTTGGAAAGGGTCAGTTGAAGCCATTTTTCAAAATACAATTTGTAACTGTGTCTTTTTTTTCAGCTTCCACCAGGTATGTTACCGATGGTCTGATACCAAAAATGAGCAATGTGCTTTTGTATCCTCTTTTTCTCTTATATATCCTTTTTATAATATTCTTAATTTATTGAGTCAAAACTTGATTTGTGTGTATTTTTTGCTATTAAGATTTTTATTTAAATTTTAGTAGGCATGGTTCGAATATTCGTTTGGTATTCGGTCCATACACCAAATATTTTTGATATTCGTCCAATCATCAGCTAAATAGTTTTCATAAGAACAGGGTGTAAAAACAGGATTTGGGAAAAAAAATACCTCATTTGAAAAATTGTTTGTTTGTAATTAGTAAAAAAATCTAGCTCAATTAAAATAAGTTTATGTGAAATGTACTATTTTTTAATCATTCAGAAATATGCAGTTTTTTTTAATCAGTGATTAAAATGTAAAACATATTAAAAAACATTGCAAAACCTAAATAGTAATTTTTTTTTTATTTTGATCGTGACAACGCAGGTGTTGATAATCAAAGAATGACAAAAACTTTAATGAACATCAACTCTCAACTTCATATTAAATAAAAAAATCTACATTTTTTTTTTAATTTAAAGATATTTACAGAAAACCAGGTTTTGTTTATTTTTAGTTCAAATTGAATTGACTGTAGATTTTATATTTATTAGGATTAGTTATTATTAAATTTATTAGTATTACTATTTTATTGTAAATACTATATTCCATATATATTAAGATAATTTTAAGTCCTAAACCTTTACATCACGTTCTTGGGTTGTTTACCTGTTTAAAATAATTTAAAAGGAAGTTGTTATTCGGCTGCCGGATATTCGGTCCCAAAGTCTACCGAATGTTCCTTATTCGCCAAATATTACTATTCGTCACATCAGTAAATCTTGGCGTATTAGTCATTAAAGTTGTGCATTAACTATAAAAGGATTAAACATATGCATTAGGGGGAAGTTTACTATCCAAAGTTGGTTGTATATTTTTTAATTAAAAGTAATAGAATGATTTTTTTGGCTTGATGAAGGTATAAGTACTAAATCACATAGTGTACCTTCTCATATTCACAGATTGTCTGTACAATCTATAGATTTAAGGATTTTATACAGTTGTATAAATATCTTATGAACTTAAATATATTTTAAGAGTGTTTTAAAATAAAACACTATTGTAACTGACACACGCTTACAAAAGAGTCCATAAATCATAATAACGGCAAACCAGTAAAAATAATTTATTATTTAGTTGTCAACATTTTGAGTTCCAGTGATGCCAACTGGAATCATAATGAATTGAGGCATTGAAAGTAATAGTGATGCAAGGCAAACTCAGACTTGCATGCATCACTTTTCTGCCAGTTGCATTTAGTAACCATGGAGTGAGTGGATTGCAAGTGGGGGTAAAGTGGTGTAAGCTTGACTTTGACTTAATCCACTATTACTTTCACCACCTCAATTGGAAAAATTTATTTCGGACCGAAGGGCTAAATTATTTTTCATGAAATTTTTAATGCTGAAAATGCCTTTTCACTTTTTTTTTATGAAGTTAGCTGAAGGCAAAGATGAAACACATTTTGTCATTATAGTACTCAGTTATTTTTCAATTGATTTTTTATTTAATCAAGCTTTTGATAAATTTCAGGATTAAATTAGTGAAATCATGAATTTAAATCTCATTATTCCCTTTAGCCTAAGAACCGCTGTCTAATCTAAAGCTTTTTTATTTGATCTTTTATAATATTTTTGATCCAACTCTACATAAGTCAACTGATGCAGAGTTGGATCAAAAATATTGTAGAAAGAAGAGTGTTACCAACCTTCTGTAAAATTAACAAACAAATCAGGTGAATTTTTATATTTATTTTGAAATTTATTTGCTTGAGCTTTTCAACTTTACACTTCAGAACCCTGCTATAAAACATACGAAATTCCGATAGTATATCTTACAAGAGGGAGTTTAACATTTTAAAAGTCAGTGCACTGATATATTTATAATGAAATTTTTAGAATCAACTCAACTGAATTATTTTTCTAATACTGTAAAATTGGAGATTATTTCCACTATTTAGAGATTTATATATTTTTCTTAAAGTTAAATATGATATTTGATATGTCTCCTCATGATGGCATTCATCATTTTATATAAATGTCTCATTTTAGGAATACACTTGTTATTTTTTATCTATGTTTATGGGTAAAACTCATGTATGTATTGTAGAGGATCATGGAATCTTGGGTATAATTTCTTTAACATGCATTATTTAAATTGGTTTTTAAAAATAACAAGTTTTAATCTATTCAATTTAGGAATATTTTAAATATAAAACATAATTAAAGTAGCGAGTTTACCTCAAACTGAAGTGGTGTTTTTATACCTGGTAAATTTTTAAGTTAATCAGTCCATGCTATGGCGAAAAACATCACAATTTATACACTTTACATAATTTTCTGCTAAATTGAGATGCATTAATACATTGATTGGTACTTATGTTCACCATTTTGGGATATGACATGTAATATACTTAAAAAAAAATTGCTGTTATGGCAATCAGCATTTGACTGCAAAATTACGGATGTGTGAAATATACTTTTAGTCATTAGCATGGTTTAATTTTTTGTCTTATTTTAGTTTGGTAAAAAAAAAAATTCAAGTCTGTTTTTTACTTTAAAGTTGTTATACCAGGTGTCTGGTTTATTTTTCTTCAATTTTAATCTTAATCATCGAATGTTATCAAAATATATGCTACTTTTATATTCAGATGTAGTTGAGGTTTTTTTTTTAAAGTTGCATTTTAAAATGTCATGTTTATTTTTTACTTTATATTTCCTGTATTATTTATTGTGATTATTTTTATCTTTCTTGTACTATTGGGCTTTTTTCTAATCTATCATATTTTGCAGATTATTTGGATGAAGTACCCGATCTTCCCAAAACGGTGGACCGTTGGACTCTTGAAATGACGCCCGAGCAGAGGCTTGCAGTTTACGATTATGTTGTTCAGGTGGCAAAATCAAGTAACAAACCAAAAAATATGACATTAGAGGATTTGATGTTTGATTTTGAAAAAAAAAGTGATCAAGGTATTTTATTTGTTCATTTAATTTCTAAGTGTCTTCGAAACATCGTTTGTTTAACATGTTTGTTATCTGTGGTTACACCAACATAGGCAATCAGATTTTTAAATTCATCAAAGATCCCTCAAGCAAATAAATTTAAAATACTTTATAATGAAATAATAAAGAAATCCTCTTTCATTTCAACTTGGGGTACATACATTTGTATTGCCATTTATAGGTGCATTACATAAGGTTTTTATAATTGAAAAGTTTAGTAAAAAAGTGTTAAAGTACCAGTATATAATTAATTAAATAAATTGGAATATATTGTCATAAATTGGTAAAGCATACTTTTTTATTTTTTTTATGAAATCGCTTAGTACACGTTGACATTATTTAGGTTTCTCTTCAAATCATTTTTTTTCTCTTCAAAGTTTTTTTTAAATTAAATTCCTTTGTGTGATACTTCTAGAAATTTTGCTTTTCATTCCTAATTTTCTAATAGGATAATCAAACTAATTTAATTTATGTACCAAGAAATAAAAGAGTTTCATGTTCTACGACAATCATATTAATGGTTTATTTTTAAGTTTCAGTGATGCCATGAATATGATAATGCTTAAAAAAAGAGATTGACTTATTTTAATTGCATAATTGATATCGCTGCATTTACCTCTAAAAGGCAGGTGTTTAGTTTTAATGTGGTATTCTGGTTGAAATATCAACCACCAGTCCTGTAAAAGTTTATTGTTTTAATTGCATTATTAATATTGATATGTAATTGGTAACTATATTTGCTTTAATAAGATCACCTTCACACAACTTAAAGACCCTATTGACGACCTTAATAACTGGGGCATATACAGTATTTCATGTGAATGTCACATGTCATATATCGGTCAAACAAAGAGAGCTTATATTTCGTATTAAGGAGCGCCAAGCACATACTGTCAAACAAGAAATAAAGAAGTCCTCCATTGCCAAGCACTCTTGAGGAACATGGTCATATATTTAATTTTTCTAACCTACATTTACTTTGCAAACCCAAATCTCCAGTTGAACTTGACTTCCTGGAGGCAAAATTCATATTTTTAGCAATATTGATTCGATTGTCAACGAAACATTTGAGGTCCCAGTATTTACCGCTTGTTGGCACACAATAGTTAACTCCAACCAATTGAGATAGTTTTTTTTTTCTTTGTCAAAACTTTCAAATCTGGGTTTATTTCTATTTTATTGCACACACAGCAGACTTTTGAATTTTCTGCTGATGTAGGGAGATGTATCTCCTGAAACATGTCCAGATTTGGTGTATTTTTATTGTGTATTTTTGTATTTTAATGTATTTGCTTTCATTAAACATTCTCATTATATTTAAATGCACTTTTGATAAGAAGAGTCTTTGTTTACATGCATATGAATTTTATTCAATATATCAATATTGATACCTTCCCTTATAAAGTACAAATCCCTGTACAACTTTTTTATTCCTGTAAATAATCAATATATAAGTGTAGTGTATATGCTAATGATGAATGCAGACTGTAATCTATTTAACTCTCTGATACATGTGCCCAACTTAATCCTCTGACGAAGTTGAACGACTTAAGTTGTCAATGGGTTTTCATTTTTCTAACAATACGCATTAACTTTAAATTCATAAAAAAATATTCAACATTGAAGATATTTCTCGAATCTAAAGCGTTGGAGTCCTTTGAAGATATATCTATTAAAATAATAATAATTAATATATATGCATTTGAAATATTAACTAATTAATTTTCAGAGAAAAGAACTTTACAATTTTTCTGTGTTTCTAACTGCACATAGGATTAAGGTAGTATGTGTTCCAATACACTCAAATACACATGAAAGAAAATTCCTGCATCAGAGGTTTAATTCTTTCAAATTACTTGAAAATTCTCTTAGGGTTTGTGGTTAAATTAAACATGTCTGACTGATCAGCATTTGTATTTATGTGTTGTGTAAGTAGGAGAAAAACGAAAAAATTGGCTATTTTCTTCTAAATTACACAATTCAATCTTGAGTACCGCTGAATGTTAAGTTAAAGGTTTGGACAATAGCATGGCATTTGAATGTTATATTATTATTAGTTATGTTATATATTATATTATTATATTGCATTTATATGTTTGGGAAAATATAATTTAGATAATGACATTTAAATTCTCTTTTAAAATAAGTGTGTTGTTACTATGTTTTTATTACTTTCTGTTTTCAGATGGAAGGCCAAAAACGGATATGGAAATTTTAGCTGAACAAAGAGACTACAAGAGACGTCGCCAGTCATATCGAGCAAAGAATGTACATATTACAAAGAAATCTTATACTGAGGTATGTTTGGATCTTGTAAAGTAGTGCAATTTAAATGTTTAAGTAAAAAAGTGAAAATTAAATGTTTGTATTAATTTCTGTAGTTAATTTGTTTTATATTTTAAATGGAAATTTTTCTTCTCAATATACTCTAAGAGAATAAACTTGTACGATTGGATATTCTTATGTAAGGTTAAAAAAACAAGACTTTGTTTTCTGGTCAAAGTTTTGTTTTGCTCTCTCTGCGCATCAAAACTTTCTTTATTACTTTAATAACAGTGGATTAAAACAAATTATCTGTATATATGACCATGATCAAATCAACAAAGAAGTATTAACTTTTAGATGGCAGGTGTTTGGTTTTAACATGGGATTCTGGTTTTAATGTCGGCCACCCGCGTTGTAAAGTAGTGTATATTGAAAGTGAACTGCCACAACCTTTCAATTAAAATCAATTTACATTCTTTTTCCTGTGTGGTATTTTAATAGAAAGTTGTATAATGAGTCTGATTTTTATGCGGATATTTTTGTTGTCCCTTCTTAGAATTGGATTTGTCTTTGTTGCAGGTTATGAAGGAAGTAATAGAAAACCAAATTACCTACTTAGCTGAAACTAGAAAGCAGGACGACAATGACAGGTATTGCAATTCACTCCGATGATTTTAACTCCACTTTCAACTGCTAAATTTTTTTGTCTTAACTTTCCTAAGAACACTATATTGGGATGTTTTGTTATTAATTAACCAAAATACCATTTTTTTTGCATGGTTAATTAAAATGGTACACTAATATACTATTTAGTAATATTAGTATACTTTTTAATTATTATACTAATTGCTTATAAAATGGTACAGATTTTGAGGAAGTTGTTTTAGTCTCCAGTCTTTTAATAATGTTTTATTAAAAAATATGTTTTTTAAATATTTTGTTAACTAAAATGTTTTAATGTTTGCTATTTAAGGAGATTCTATGACTAGTAAAATTAACTTTCCCAAAAAGTTGAAAATTAACATTAATCACAAAGTTACCCTTACTGAATTATGCTTCAGGGTTTTAGCACCACTAGCCTAATAAGACAAAACGCAAAAGTTATATACTTTGTTATTAGGTAGCATACTACATTTATTATGTTGAATAATTTTTCCTCCAATTTGATCCGCACTTTCCCAGCCTTATCCTGGGTTTTATATACAAATTTTTATCTACAGTGCATTTTGTATATATAAGCTATTATTGCAATGAATAAGACAGTATTATACCTAAATATAATGCTTGTAATCTATAGTAAAACAATATTAACCCTTTGTACTCCTTTGGCGCCGCTGAGGCGACAACATAACGACTCGTTCTTTTGATTCCCTGTTCTTTAAGATAAACGAGAATAGCTTTATCTTGTGTTTAAAAAACATAAATATTTTTTTCAACTCGTTCTACCAAACTGTTACCAAAACAGATTAGGTTTCTGTTTTCTATAAGCATAACAAATTCTACGGGAAAGAACATAAGGATGAATAACTGTTCCGTAGAAAGAACGGAAAATACAAAGAGTTTTTGGAGTGCAAAGGGTTAATATTGAAAAGTATTTTTTCCCATTTTCTTGAAATGTAGCTGGAATTATTGTTGTGTCGAGGACCAACTCAATATATATCCATAGATAAATAGATCTTGTTCCCGTAGATAAATGAATAAAATGTTTTTGTCCCGTTAAACATCTACCTATGTTACATAGAAAGTTGCATGAACTGAGAAAATATTTATGGACTATTATCATCCTCTATTGGGCTTCACACTTAGTGCATTTGTTAGACTCAAAATTTGATGCAACGTTCTAGACAAAATTTAGTATGGCACAATTCTTTTCCTCCCTCCTTTAACTCCATGTCATGCACCACACAGAGTTCATCCGGTTCTTAAAAACTGCTTATTTTTGTTTCATGTCCTTAAGAGCCTTTTAAAGTACTTAGGAACTCCTTTTTTTTATTAAAAGGTCCTTAGCAAATTTCAAGTTACTGAAGGCTCTTGGGAAAACTCATTTAAACAACTATCATTTTACCAAAACCTTTATTTAAATTATTTGATGTTAATGTGAATTAAACATAGCTTTGTATCTGATTAAAAAACCTTCTTTGCACCAGTTAGCTTTCTGATAATGGCTCCTATTTTATATCCATTTGTTTACTAAAGTGCCTATTTGTGATTTTAGAGCCAACTGGTCATTACAAATGTATATAAGTTTTCATTAAAAAATAAGGTGCTTATAAATTAATTTTAAAGTCCTGAAAAGTCTTTAGTAACTCCTTATTGTTATTTTCATAAAATGCTTATGAATCCTGACAGAACCCCATATGTGGCATAATATATAAACGACCTCTTTATTGTAGTTGAATGCAATTTATATTGATTATTTAAATTTTTGTGGTCCTTAGAATTCTTTAGAAATTCCTTGTCTTTTTTTTATTCATAAGAACCTTTATAAAGTACTTGAAAACTCCTTGTTTTTGTCCAAAGGATCTTTAGAAAGTTTCAAGTTACTAAATGCTCTTGGAAAGTCTTTAAAATGAATATCATTTAAATAATTTTACTAAACTTCTGTTATTTTTTTTTTATTTTTGTGAAATAAACTTAAGTTTGTATGGGAGTAAAAACTCTGCTTCTTTGTGTTTAATAGCTTTTAGCTTATTACATTTATTTTCCACTTTTATTATTTTTTAAAAATATTTATTTTACTAAAAAGTCTTGCGACTTTAAAACTAACTTTCGTTGCAAATATATAAGAAAAATTTCTATAAAAAATAAGGTCCTCATAAATTGCTTTTAAGGGACTTAAAAATTCCTAATTTTTATTTTTGGAAAATGTGTATGAACCGTTAATAAAAACAGATATACATCTTTGCCTATTCCAAAATTAATATGCACCTACTTTTTTTTATGTTGTAGGTTAGAAGAAACACCAAACGATGAAATACCAATTGAGAAAAAAGAGAAAAGAAAAAGAGAAGAAAGTTCTGATAGAGAAGAGGAAAGAGACTCCAGCCACTATCGCAGCACCACGAGAGACAGAGAATCAAACGAAGATCGCGAGGACAGCGAATACGACTCGGGACATCGTCACAGGTCTCGTAAAGACAGAAGTGGGAATTCCTCATTAAAGAAACGAAAGCACAAGCATCATAGAAGTCGTAGCAGATCCAGATCAAAACACCATAAGAAATCTCATAAGCACAAGCATAAAAAATCTCGAGATTCATAATTTTGTTTATAAATATATCTAAACAAATAATGTATCCAGTCCTGTTAAATACATAGGGGAAGGAAACATTCAACACAGTTTTTGTCAAATTAAAGTAATTTGTGAGAAATGTGAAAAACTTTTTCCTAAACGCATTGAATCGTGTACAGATTCCAATCTTTGCAGGTTAATTTCAACGGCCCAAATTGACTTTTATACCAATAAAATAAGTAAGTTTGGTAAGAAATTGAAAGACAAATTCAGTTTTGTAATAATCTAACTTTTAGAAATTTTGGACTTACACATTTCGAACATTTGCTTAACATATGGAGTTGCATGTCTATCAATTTGTATGTATTAACCCTTTGCACTCCGTTGGCGCCGCTCAGGCGACAACATAACGACTCGTTCTTTTGGTCCCCTCTTCTTTAAAATAAACGAAAACAGCATGATTTTGTGTTTAAAAACATCAATATTTTTTTCAACTCTTTCTTTTGCAGATCCAAAACAGATTAGGTTTCTTTTTTCTATAAGCATAACAAATTCTAGGTAAAAGAACATAGGATGAATAACTGTTCTATAGATAGAACGGAAAACGCAGAGTTCTTGAAGTGGAAAGGGTTCACTCTTTTTTGAGATGCGATGCTCTGTCACAAAAAATAACGACCTGTTCTTTTGCTCCATGTTCTTTAAATTGAATGAGAACTGCTTGTTCTTGGAACATAAAAAACGCTTTTTTTTGTTAGCTTGTCTAATCCGTTTAATGTATGACATCATTTGTTTAGTTTTATCTAACTATTTAAAAGTATGACATCACTTGCATATCAACACTTTTTATTAACTCTTTACATTCTAGTGTCGCTTTTAAGTCACCCAAATAACAATGTGTTATTTTACCCCCTATGTTTTTCAAAATGAATGAGAACAACATGTTCTTGAGTTCAAAAAGTTATTCTCTCACATATTTCAAAAGAAATTATATTTGTCACCTAAAAGCACCAAGCATGTTGGTGATCATCTTCAGATTAAAATTTCTCAAAACCCCAGTTAAAAACAAAGATTTGATAAATATTATAAACCACTAAATATATGTTTGGTATACTGAAAATAATATTCATCTTCACTTGCGGCTTTTTAATTTTTATAATTATCCACTCTAAACATGAAAAGAACATGCTAAAGAATACCTCTTAAAAAACCAGAACAGAGTGTAACTTTTCCATAAAAATAATTTAAATATGAAACATGTTTCTTGAGTGTCAAGGGCGGATCCAGAAATTATTGTTAGGGGGGGTAATATAGAACGTTATCATGAACACAAAATTTGACGCCCCCAAGCTACTTGATAATTGAAAGTTTTTCCGTTGCAGGAAAAACTACACTGAAATTTAACATTTTTTAAATGATTACTTTCACTTTTTTTCATTCAATTTTCATTTAAATGAAAAAAATATTAAATTATTTATTTCTTTATAGAAATTAAAACAAGCATACTTTGTGTAACTCTGTTATCAAAGTCTCACTGTGAATTCAATATTCTGACCCAGGTTTATTGAGCATTATTTTTAAATAAAATAATTTATCTTCATTATCAAAAGTAATTTATTTGTATTATAATGCACGATTGAAATTTCCGAATCATAAGGACATAGCTGTAAGGTGAGGGGTGTACTAAAATATATTATAAGCTAAGGTATATTTACTCTTTTTTTTCTATTAAAAAATTACCTTAACATTCTAGAAAAGGGGGGGGGGCGGCGGAGTATTGGGAAGTTTTTAAGAGCGTTAAGAAATGTATATATATATATCACGATTCGCAAAAAAAAATTCTGAGTTTGAAATTTTTCATTGCTTAAGGTGACTTTTGAAACTATAATCTTAGATGTAAGGGGGGGGTAATTTGTTGGTCCGCGCTTGTTGAGTGCGAATGGTTAACCATGCACTGTATGATTTCTTATTGCTTTGTGCTGTTGTACTTATTGATTATAAAATTACATGGGTTTCAAGCAATCCTTTCTATTTTATAATCAAATTGTTTTGTATTTTTAGTATGACAATAAAAGTGTATTCGCATAACACCAGAAATGTTTCACTCAGCTCAAAATTTTAAAAAATGTCCATAAACATATTGACGCAGGTGTGTGAAGAGCATTTTTTGTCTCATCGATCTTTCTTTAACAGTGTTTTCTCTTCATGCTGTATTTAAGGAGATCAGAGCAGTAAATAAAAGTTATTCCACACTTGTTTTAATTCGGATTTTTTTAAAGCTCTTTGCTCCTTCAAATACTATGAAATTGTATTATTATAGTGTAAATAAATATTGACTTTTCAATTTTCTGTGTATTTGTTGCTTTTGTATTTAAGTGGAAATTTAAATGCAAATTTATAAAAGATTTTTTCTTCTTTTCCAAATTTTAGCTCTGTGTAAGTACTACTTTGAGAGATAAACGTGTTTTTCTTTCGGATCTGGTTTTGGTAGCTCGACTACTGCACTGCAATCAGTGCACAGTAGCCTATGCACATCTTAATCTATCTGCTTTTGAAACTTATTTATGTGATTTTGCAACATACTGCTACTTTCACATTCCAAAATGAATACCATCTAGCTGCTTCTTTAATGTTATGACTTCGCATACTGATAAATACTCCCTTTCTTATCTGTAGGAAAACTAAAAATAAATGACATTCTGAAAATTAAAAATATATATTTATCTGGGATGGAAAAATACGGCTTAAATAAGTTATTCCTTTTACACAGACCACTGAATATTAAAAAAAATTAAATGATTAAAGAAGTAAAATACCAAAATTATTTCTATATTTTTTAAAGTCAATGGCCATATATGTAACTAACAGTTATCTGCAAATAACGTCAAAATATAAGGCATTGTTCCCAGGTCTTTCCTTCGAGATAGGCCCTGAACTTTTGCTAATAGCCCAATGTGCAGCTCTAGTGCGACGTTAATTAACCAAACCAACAAATTATAGCTGCTAAATAATGGTAATTTTATACAGTCCCAAATCTTTATCAAATGAAGTGGATGTAGAATTTTAACGTAGACTAGAAAAAGGCAAATAATAAGGAAATGCGTTTCAGATAAAAAATTATTCTTTATTATTTTTGATAAGACCTTATCTTGAAGAAATGATACGAAACTTTACCAAGAGTTAAATTATTAGAATATTGACGGGTGAGCGCAGATCTACCGTCATAAGTTAAAAGGCCACAATTTCAATTTTTTTAATTCATTTTTTCAGCTTATCCGATTTTCCTTAAAAATACACTTTTATGTGACATCAAAAATCCATAAATCAAACATAATGGTAAATTATAGTGAAATTTATATTAGTCCCAACTCCAATTTGAGGTTGGTTTTGATAAAAAGACCTTATGTGACAAATACTAAAATGGCCCTAAATCCCAGTGGCGTAGCCAGGATTGTCCGAAGGGGGGGGTCCATAAATTATTTTTGGTCCGACCAAAACCAAATCATTTTTTTTTTATTAATAATTGATTTGAATTTTTTTTAACTAATAATTTTAATTAATCATTTTAATTAAATTTAATTAATAATTTGAATAAAATTTAGTTAATAATTTGAATAAAAGTTAATATTTTTAAATTATTAATTTTAATTAATGATTTTAAATTAGCAATTTTAATTAAACATAATAATTTTTAAGTAGTAATTTTAAATTAGTAAATTTAATTTATGATATTTTTTAATTTAAGCAGTAGTTTTAAATTAAAATTATAATTAATAATTTTAAATGATTAAATATTATATATAAATTATAAATAAGAAGTAAATTAAAAGCTTAATTTTCGCAGGTTAATCTTTAGTCATTTCATAATTTAAATTACTAACAAACCTGGCTGACATTTTACTGGGATTTAAGTCTGTAGCTAAATATTGATGGGGGGTCCGAATTGAAGCAATTTTAAATTAGTAGTTTTAATTAATAATAATAGTTTTTAAGTAGTAATTTTAAATTTGAAAATAATTCTTTATTATATAATTAAAAATAGCAGAATAATAATCATTATTTTCCGGTTAATTTTATCATGCATGACTGTGGCGTGACATGGGGGAGGAGGTTTCATTGGCTGTGTGACGCAGGAAAACGGTCTATTGCGGCAAAATCCTAACGAAAATTGGCGTTGCTCGTAAAAAAACCAAATAACTGAATAAAAAATATATTATTATAAAAAAAACATTGATTTGTAGAATCTGTGAAGCTAGACAATGGAAAAAGGCTTGCCTAATCATCAGCACGAGATGCAGGGCTGCAGAAAAAAATTCAGAAAAAAGTTATTAACACAGATTTAAACGAGAATCTCTTGACCCCACCCTTCGTAAATAGAGCCAACTTTTCCATTATGTGCCCTTCTTATTTATAATAGTTGAATATAACTTTTTAATAATCCACCATAAAACTTTTCAAACGAATGTGCATCAATCTTGGGAATGATCAAAACCCAAATTAAAAAAAAAAAAAAAAAAAGCGGAAAACCGTATTTCCGCGTGAAACGTAACACGTCTGAGTGACAGAAAACTAATTTGTAAATGTAATTGAATAAAAAATTAGTTAGTTTTGGTTTGGGTATTTTCAACGATAATCTCAATAAGATAAAAACTCGTAGCATTTTAATATAGAAAATAGAATTACTAATATAGAATTATAGAATTTTAAAATACAAATACAACGTTAAAATACGCAATAAAAATCCATCAAATCTGGACATGTTTCGGGAGATACGTCTCCCTTCATCAGCAGAAAGTGTTGCCAAAGAAAAAAACAAAAATACTATTTCAATCGGTTGGAGTTAACTATTGTGTGCCAACAAGTGGGAAATACTGGGACTGCAAATGTGAAAAGGAGTACATACTTTAAACACATCAGCAAATTTTTTGCACGATGCTTCTTTCTTTTGTCTTGAATCTTCCAATAGTTTATGTTTTTGTGAATGAGAGACAAAAATGGCAAATGAGAGACACACAACCTCTCAGAAAACTGATTTTTGGGAAAGTGAAAAAATTCCACTGGCATTGTAAGAGAGCAAAGAGGATCACAATTAGGGGCGTTATTTTTTTGACAGGGGTCATTTACAATCCTTTCTTAAAGCACGTAGGGGATGAATGGGTCAGGGAAAATACCTTACTTCAAAGCAAGCAATTTCTGGATTGATGCACTATGAATTCCGACTCAACTGGCGCCACATTTCAAGTGTTAAGAAAAATATCCCTTTACATGTACAAACAACCAAGACAATCATACAGACCTACTACCCCATCGTTCCCCCCCCCCCCAAAAAAAAAGTCGAATTTTCTGTCTTCAGGGTTGTTTCACCATTGTTCTCCTTAAAATCATCCCTTCAGGGGACAGAAGGAAAAGGAGCAGGAGATACATGTGGGATAGACCAGGAAATGTGACGTGTGTTTTCTCTATAGAAATCAGAGAAAAAAAAATCTTCGTTTTTTTTCTTCTTGCATTTGTTATTTAAAAAAAAAAAAAAAAAAAATGGCTATGGGGGGGGGTTCTAACCCAAAGTAACCCAATGCTGGCTACGCCACTGCTAAATCCATGACATGTACATAGAGAACTTGCATGACAAAATATATATAAAATATAACTATCACCAAATTAAAATGTTGCACATGCAAACGACTACTTTTAGACAAAAGTCTTTTAAATTATCAAAACTTTGGTGCAGGTGATATATTTGGTTTTTCTTGTTTCCCACAAAGTTTTGCATTTTGGAGTTGTGACATTTTTTATAATGGCGAAGATGTGCTGTGTACGTTACAAATGTGAGAAAATGAGTTTAAGACTTCATTTAAATCCTTGAATTGTAATCTATGCACTACATTGTTGTAGGTGAAACCAGTGGCGGCGATTCGGGGGGGCGGTTGCCCCCGCACTTTTTTCGGATGTTGCCCCCGCACTTTTTTGCATGTTGCCCCCGCAACTTTTTTATATATTGTTTTTTTTAAACTAAATTAGAAGTCAATTGTTTTACTGCATTGCCTAAAAAAGGAAAATTTTTGAACCCCAACTTCCTCACACTACCATAGGAACGTAAATAAGGGTAGGGGAGGTTTCAGGAGGATCAAACCCCTCTCATTGACAGATTTAATGTGCACTAGTCGCCTCCAAACGTTTGGACGATGGGAGAACGGGCTTGCAACCTCCCAGTAAGGAACTTGGCGCTTTAAAGAGCGCCAAATTGCGAGCTCGAATATTAAATCAAGTAGTATATTTTAATAAATTTTGCTTCTAAAGTAACAGTAATTGTTAAATTAAATCAAAACAAAACATACATTTGCAAAGTCTAATAAAAGCGATTAACTTTTTTAACCAACCATGTAATTTCTATAGTTTTTCTGAAAGAAAGTTTATAATAATTTTACTTATGATTACTTATTAAATAGTTTGGTTATGAAATAGTTTATTATAGTCAGAAAATCTCCGATTTTAACATTTTTAAAACGCAATCCACAAAAGAATATTTGTTTACTTTACTTATCAGCAGTGGCGGCGATTGGGTGCTGAAAGTGGGGGGGCAGGATAAAGGGGAAACAAGAAGTCCCCCATATGGGAAGAAGGGGGGGAGGTGGACTAAAAAAAATTTGCTATTATATTGCTATAAAAAAGCTATGGTATTGCTCACTTGTATTTACTCACTATTTAGTGTTATTTGAAGTTTAAGTTAACCAACTTAAAATACACAGTAAAAAAAACTTAATAACATAAATTTAAGAAAAGAAGTTTTCATACCATAAAGCTGATTTGAGACAAATTAAAAGCTTTCTTTTTTCGATATTCTGACTTAAAAAGGCAAAACAAAGCACGATAACTTTCAGAAATACTATATAAAAGGGCCACAAAAACTAAAGTCCAATTTTCAGGAGTATAAAAAGTATGAACTGTTCAAAAAACCTTTATATCACTTGGCTATTTTAGCTATAGTCGAAGACAATTTAACTAGACCCTTAAACGAAGGCTACGAACAGTGGCGGATTTAACGGGCGGCAAATGGACAGTTGCCGCCTGGGCCCCCTTGTCTTGGGTCCATTTTGGGCCCCCCCCCCCCCCCCCCGACTCCAAAAATTAGAAAAGGGAATAAGAGAAATAATTGTTTTTTTTTAGTTTTTAGCATATTTTAATTTTACTAAACATTTCACCGAAATTATCTGTTTGGATTCATTTATCCTTATGCATACTAGTAGACAGGTGCCCCTTCTTCAACGGGCCCGGGCCCACTCCTCTTTACAGGGCCCCGTTATCGAAAAAGTCCGTGCAAACAGCACTTGTACTTCAGGTTTCTGAGCAGCCCCCAAATCATTTACGACGCGGGGGCAGGGCCCTGCTTTTGTAAACAGACCAAACGTGGGGCCTCTTACGAGACGCAGGGCCCTGTGCGAAGGTAGCTGCAAGAATCCATGAACTAAAATATAGATTTAAGAATTATAATATTTTTAATAGATTTTAAGATTATTATTATTTAGGAGTGGGGCTAAACAACAACTCTCGAAAATTAAACTTGGAGTTTAAGTGCATAGAGCATGAGAACGGCAGTCTCTAATCATTATTTAAAATATTTATGTTAAATTAAAAAATGTAGCAAAACGGTCTAATCTAAATATTTTTTTAAAAAAAAGGGGTTAGAAATTAAAAGACCGATTAAGTTTTTTCTTGTTGGCAAAAGGCCCTCAACCCAAAGCACGGGACTCTTTGTCACACCGCTAGGGGGGGGGGGGGAGAGTATTCATGTATAGAGAAGTTACAATTTTAAAGTATTCCCCTATGCTATAAAAATATATAACACTTATCAAACACGTATCTAAAAACTCGAATTGATGCTTTAGGGTTTATTTAAAAGCGTAAGACAAATCGTTGAAAATATTTCATTTAATAAACAATGAAGTTTGGGTTGAACAGGGCTTTAGGCACGTTAGTCTGGAGCTAAGAGCCCTGGATTTATGAGCCTAATCTTTTATTGTCGAAAAATTGCCTATGTTTTTTAAAATTCGTTTACTGCTATTGTACTTAACTTTACAGCAATTTTTCCAAAAACGTTATAATTTCTTGTTTTTTAAAAGAATAATTAACGGTATATGTGGGATTTTTTTAATTATTTTAATCTATATTTTTGCCAGAGTGATGGCTCCTATCAGTGCTTTTGTGCCTATAGTAATGAATTTTTTTTAATCAATCCCGGGCATATGCTTAGGGGCGCTAGAGGTCTAGAGCCCCCTTCAAGAAATATTTTGAAGAGACTGAGTCTCCCTCCCTTATATAATAATCACCTCTCCCTTTTTTAAAAAAAAATCATCTCATTTTAAATACCAATTGCAGGAATAGAAAATTTGTACAAAAATCCGCCTTGGAAAGGAATCCCTTGTTTATTCAAAAACGTGTTTTACGTGCATTATTGGAATGGGAAAGAGGTCGTTTTGAAAAGAACAGGAGAAGAATGAATTGTCGTAGCTTTGACAATGAAATCGCTTGCAAACCTTTTTCAATAGTTTCCTTTCGAAGACGATTTGTTTGTATCATTAGTCAAATGCCCTTTTGTCCAAACAGGGAGGTGTTCAAAGCACCTGTTCTGTTGCTAACTTCGTTTGAAAGGCATACGTGAGTCGGAATTGTAGCAAGACATCTCAAGACATATGTGAAGGGTCACAAAGGACTGCTTTTCGGGGAATTGTAATGTGTATAGTCCACTTCGCTTCGTCCTCTTCTGTTTGTAATTAGTGACACTTGGCCGTACTGGTTGATAGATGCTCTTTCCATTGTGACATGAGTATTGCCATTTTATGCTTGTGGAGGTTTAGAATGGACTACACTACAACTACATTGCCCCGTGAGGTCGTAGGGGGCTACTCGAAAAAAAATCTCAAATTTATGAGATCGAACCGCTTCTATTTCACAGCTTCTTATTTCAGAGTAAGACGGTAAATTTAGGAAGTAATTTTTTTTAGTACTAATAACAAATGTAGGAGGTTTTTTACATCAGCATATTTTACTGTTTTGCAAGTAAGTAAATATTTCTATATTCTAAAAATCAAATAGAAATCATAACATCTTTCCTAATGAAATGGGTTTTTGTAATTATGTTAATCAATTGGTATTGACTAACTAAAATGTTTGTTTTTGCTATACACCATTAAGTCAATAACACTAAGAATGCTTATGTATAGAAATAAGTCGAAGCTCATTTTAATCTTGAATAATATATAAATTACATATAATAAATGCAATTTCAATGTAGCGAATTATTCTAAATACTAGGAAAATACGGTTTATATAAAGTCTAAATTTCTAATGGTTTTATTGCATCAATTGAATAATTATATATTCAACAATTTATTATTTATTTCATTTGCTAATATTTAAATTGATAATTTATATTTATTCAAAACATTATCCAATTAAACTTTTCTTGTACTCAATAAACTCTGACTCATGCAAAATCGTATATATTTTTTATATTACTAACTTTTTATGTTTCCTAAAAGCAGAAAAAGTGTAAGTTTGAAAACTATTTATAAAATTTATCCATTTAAGTAGCTGAAATAAACATAATTTCAGATATTTATATGAATATCTACAACACTTTGTTAAAAATGTAAAAAGTAAATATAAGAATAATGAAAAAAAAAAAGGATTATAGCATTTTAAATATCGGAAAATCCATTGCAAATAAAATTAACTTAAAATAATCAATATTAATTTTTGCTGAACTAAAAACAAGGCGAGGCTGCAATATTAAAGTGTAAAATTTGAATATATAATAAGTATGTAAACTTTTTGTAATATTAGTAAATATATATTAAATGTTATTATAATTATTTTGTGCTTGAAGCTATTATTTTTGCTAATATTATAGAAAAGGATCATTTATGAACAAACATTCACATATTATGTTTTGTCACATTAAAGTGAGCCTATAGAATTTGAGAAGTTCGTGGGAAAAACCGCAAATAACTTTTTCTTAACTATATTGAATGATTTACAGATTCCAAACTTTGCTAGATAAATTCAAAGGATAAAACGTGTTTTCAACAAAGAAAATAGTTAAGTTCTATAGAAAATTTGGAAGGAAGTTCAAAAGATGTAATAATCCTATTTTTAGAAATTTTAGAAAAAAAAAGTTTTTTGAATGTTTGCTCCTTAATTATTTATTAGAAAACGGGGCCCCCTTCAAACATTTTTGCCGCCTGGTCCTTTTGTCTTAAATCCGCCACTGGCTACGAAGTGTAGAAAGACTGAGCTATGGCCCTGTGGCCTTGATTGAATAAAAAAAATCAACGGCTGATTTAAAAACAAATAAATATCTATTGGAGTTGTCATAAGTCATATACAGTTTGCTCTGTAGACTCCAAAATGACTTTACAAACGAGAGTCATAAGTCATATTCGGCGCCGTTTCGCCTTTTTTCCTCACTGCTTATATGTAAAACTCAGAAAACTTGGGAATGAGTCATTCTGATAGATTCTGAGTATTCTGTAGATTTAATACGTAGTTACAATAAACTATTTTCTTGATCTTTTTGAAATCAAAGCATTGAGAATTAAAAAAAAAAGCTATTAAATCTTTTCTGCCATCATCTTTGAAAACATTCGCAGATAAGTAAATTAAACAAATATACTTTTGTGGATTGTGTTTTAAAAATGTTAAAATCGGAGATTTTCTGACTAAAATAAACTATTTCATAACCAAACTATTTAATAAGTAATCATAAGTAAAATTATTATAAACTATTTCTTTCAGAAAAACTATAGAAATTATATGGTTGGTTAAAAAAGTTAATCGCTTTGATTAGACTTTGAAAATGTATGTTTTGTTTTGATTTAATTTAACAATTACTGGTATTTTAGAAGCAAAATTTATTAAAATATACTACTTG
Organism: Troglohyphantes excavatus; assembly: GCA_963932185.1. Classification (NCBI taxonomy): domain Eukaryota; kingdom Metazoa; phylum Arthropoda; class Arachnida; order Araneae; family Linyphiidae; genus Troglohyphantes; species Troglohyphantes excavatus. The sequence continues at coordinate 12,074,972 of OZ010666.1, read as the reverse complement.
ATTTAATATTCGAACTCGCAATTTGGCGCTCTTTAAAGCCCCAAGTTCATTACCGGGAGGCATATTAACTACCTATACACGAGTAGACGCATTGGAAAATTTCGAGCCTTCTGATTCGTCGGTTTCACTACGTAGCTGTGACGTCACATTATTTTCTCATCACAGGAAGGCACAAATCTGCTAGTAATTATAGAACTCGGTTTTTATATTTGATTGTTACATGATTGCTTTTTGGTTATTTCTCAACTGAATATATTTGTTATGAATTTTTTTTTTATGAAGGGAGTTTTTATGAAGTACCTGAATGCAGGCTATGATTTTTTTTTTTAAATGCTGATTCTCAACGTTTTAATTAGAAAAAAAGAAAACTATTGAATTGTGATTAATGCAATAATTTTTGTAACTATTCTAAGATTTTATTTTAATTTTTTCATATATATATATATATATATATACATACAGATAATAAAAGGTAGAAAATGCTCAGCAGAAAAATAACACTCGTATAAAATTACAAAATGTAATGCAATTCTACTTAAATAAACCCATTACCAAAAATGTTCCATATTTTATAAAGCTACATTTCCCCCTATTTTATATTCACCTTATTAGGCAATTAACTGACAAGCACAATTGAAATGTAAGTATAATGGATGAGAAATAGTGTGACGTCACAGCTACGTAGTGAAACCGACGAATCAGAAGGCTCGAAATTTTCCAATGCGTCTACTCGTGTATAGGTAGTTAATATGCTACCGGGAGGTTTCAAGCCCGTTCTCCTATCGTCCAAACGTTTGACGTTTGGAGGCGACTAGTGCACATTAAATCTGTCAATGAGAAGGGTTTGATCCTCCTGAAACCTCCCTCCCTCCCCCCCCCCCCCCCTTATTTACGTTCCTATGGTAGTGTGAGGAAGTTGGGGTTCAAAATGTTTCCTTTGTTAGGCAATGCAGTAAAACAATTGACTTGTAATTTAGTTTTAAAAAGTCCAAGTTGAAAAAAGTTGCGGAGGCAACATACAAAAAAGTGCGGGGGCAACATCCGAATAAAGTGCGGGGGCAACCGCCCCCCCTTGCCCCCCCGAATCGCCGCCACTGACTTATCAGCGAATGTTCTCAAAGATGATGGCAGAAAAGATTTAATAGCTTTTTTTTTAATTCTCAATGCTTTGATTTCGAAAACATCAAGAAAATAGTTTATTGTAACTACGTATTAACACTAGAACGACGAAGTGGGTCAATTTGACCCAAATCTAATTTCGTTTCTGTTTTTCTCAAAAACTTACCAGCCGAATTAATTGAAATTCCTTGACTTTTCCTAAAGTCATGCATATAACAGCCTGAAAAAATATTATTCGTCTGGCAGTTATTATAGTTGATGTTTTTAACACTTATACCTAGAACGACTGAATGGGTTATTTTGACCCAAACACCCTTTTCCTATACAGAAAGCAGATAACAACGATTTATAGAACTAAAACACATTGCACCCATGTCGTGCGCATTCGGCTTGACTCATCCAGGGTATAAGTGACCTTGACCTACATATATAATGTCACTGGTCGAAAAATATTGGATTTTCATTCGTTCAAACTGTTTTTATATGAGAAAAAGCGCAGACGGTATTTTTTTCTCCTGATGGAGACAGGACTTCATCTGGATAAGTACAGATAGGATAAAGCTTGAGTAAAATGTCTCGGAAACTTACTGTTAGCGAAGCATTAGAATACTTTCAACAGTTGTCGGAAAATGAATCCGAAAACTGTAGAAATAAAGAGTTTGCTTCTAGGGATGAAGAATGTGTGCCTTCCAGTGGCGTAGCCAGCATTGGGTTACTTTGGGTTAGAACCCCCCCCCCCCCCCCCCCCCCATAGCCAGATCAAAATTATTTTTTTGAAAAATAACAAGTGCAAAAAAAAAAAAAAAAAACAACAACTTCTTTTTCTCCGATTTTTATATTACATATATAATATAGTTTTTTCCATCACATTATGTTTGCAGGAATTTTCAGCGATTTCAAGACACAAAAGCTGACGAAATTGTAAAAAAATTCTCTTGCTTGAAAATGAAAGTCTTTATTTTGTTAAAACTAAATGCTATTTTAGAAAGAATTAACGAACTAAAGAAAAATTTCGTTCCCCAACCCACCTCCTAATTTTTTCTGGTGCTTATATTACATTTACAATCAATTTTATTTTCTCGTATTATCTTGTATCTTCTGCCAGCGCACAGACAGTTAACAGACATTTGGGAGCCACTTCTGTCATTACAAAATACTCATCGTTGAAATAAAAAAAAAATGGAAATGAGCGGGAAATATATTGGCGCCGATATTTGTCTACGTTGAATATTATGAGAGCCAACTGAACTTTTAGAACCCAATCGCTGCGAGTGTAGGTGGTTTTATTATATTTGGGTTCGAATCAGTTTAAATAATTTCAATGGTGTTACAATGAAATAACTAATATTATATTTTAGTCAGCAAGGACGAATGGTTTTTGTGAACATGCAGTTTAAATGTGGAGCAAAGCTGCGAATATTTAAATTGTAAAAAAAAAACCTAAATGAACGGTATTTTCTGAGTTTGATAAACTGTACTGGTAAGTGGATAAATATCATACGGCATTTTTAATTAAAGTTTAATTTTAAAAGATTTCTTAAAATTCGATAAAATAAAGTTTTTGCATTTGATAGTCATATTTAAAATAGCCAGACGTAAGAGTAGACGGTCACGAGCGATTTTAAACGAAACCAATAACGTTCAGTATTTTGCATGAATTTCGTCGATAATTTTTTTTTCTATCTTTATGTTTACCTGTCTATTTTGTTGAGGTTTAATAAATGTTTTTTTTTTTAAATAAAACTTTTACAAGTTTATTCATTATTTATAATCTGTACTTTAGTTCATGTTGACATCTCTAACCTACCGTTAGACATGTATTTTCCCACTGTTTCATAAATATTTTTGTTTGACCATATTATGTAGCTGTATTTTATATATGACAGTTTTATTTATACCATAAGGTAAGAGAAAGTATACTTAACCAGTAAAAAATAGATATTCCAAGGCCCATTCTACACGGACGCTATTTACGCCGCGTTTCATTTTGCAAAAGTCTCTGATTGGTGCATTCAAACCATGTTGTGGACCAACCGCAGAGTTATCTGCAAAAGCTAACGTGCACAAATAACGTCCGTGTAGATTGGGGACATTATTAAAGCACATTAGCTTTTGTAGATGGCCCTGTGATTGGGAAATACAAACTATGTGGTTTACATATACACTCGTAGAGCCATCTGTATCTAACACGCGTAAATACGGCGCTGCATCTTGTGCTGGTGATTAGACAAGCATTTTTCCATTTTTTGTCTAGCTTCACAGATTCTACAAATCAATGTTTTTTTTTATAATAATATATTTTTTATTCACTTATTTGATTTTTTTACAAGCAACGTCAATTTCCGTTATGATTTTGCCACAATCTGCCGTTTTTCTGCGTCAAGCAACCAATGAAACCTCCTCCCCCATGTCACGCCATAGTCATGCATGATGATTTTAATTATATAATAAAGAATTATTTACAAATTTAAAATTACTACTTAAAAATTATTATTATTATCCCCCATCAATATTTAGCTACAGACTTAAATCCCAGTAAAATGTCAACCAGGTTTGTTAGTAATTTAAATTAGGAAATGACTAAAGATTAACCTTTGAAAATTAAGCTTTTAATGTACATCTCATTTATAATTTCTATATATATTTAATTAATTAAAATTATTAATTAGAATTTTAATTTAAAACTACTGCTTAAATTAAAAAATATCATAAATTAAATTTACTAATTTAAAATTACTACTTAAAAATTATTATGATTATTTAAAATTACTAATTTAAAATTATTAATGAAAATTGCTAATTTAAAATTATTAATGAAAATTGCTAATTTAAAATTATTAATGAAAATTACTAATTTAAAATTATTAATGAAAATTGCTAATTTAAAATTATTAATAAAATTTGCTAATTTAAAATTATTAATGAAAATTGCTAATTTAAAATTATTAATGAAAATTGCTAATTTAAAATTATTAATGAAAAGAGCTAATTTAAAATTATTAATGAAAATTGCTAATTTAAAATTATTAATGAAAATTGCTAATTTAAAATTATTAATGAAAATTGCTAATTTAAAATTATTAATGAAAATTGCTAATTTAAAATTATTAATGAAAATTGCTAATTTAAAATTATTAATGAAAATTACTAATTTAAAATTATTAATGAAAATTGCTAATTTAAAATTATTAATGAAAATTACTAATTTAAAATTATTAATGAAAATTGCTAATTTAAAATTATTAATTAAAATTATTAGTTAAAAATTGTTCAAATAAATTATTAATAAAAAAAATTATTTGGTCTTGGTCGGACCAAAAATAATTTATGAACCCCCCCCCCCCCCCCCTTCGGACAATCCTGGCTACGCCACTGGTGCCTTCAAATACTAAAAGTTTATCTTCAGAAGATAATGATGGCAATTTATCTGATTCTTGCGAATTACCTGTTGCATGTAGAGAAATGAAAACGTTTCTAGTAAAACTGAAACGTTTCTAGTAAAACTGAAACGTTTCTAGTAAAACTGAAACGTTTCTAGTAAAACTGAAACGTTTCTAGTGCAAACAACCAAGAAATCAAGGTTTCATACATAACAGTTGATGAGCAACTGTTTTCTACAAAATTCAGATGTCGATTTACACAGTACCTGGCTAACAAACCAGATAAATTTGGAATTAAGTTCTGGCTTGCAGATGTTGATACTGAATACGTAATAAATGGCTTTCCATATTTAGGTAAAAATGAGCATCGTCTTGCAAATCTAGAACTCGCCAAACACGTCGTTTTACGTTTAGTGAAACCTTTTGAAAACAAAGGAAGAAACGTCACCACTGATAACTTTTTCACAACACTGAAACTATCGGAAATTTTAAAAGCAAAGAACACCAGTTTGATAGGTACTGTAAGGTGGAATCGAAAGTTTTTGCCTGAAATAGTGAAAACAAATGAAGACATAATTGTCGAAACATTGTTACTGAAACATAGTGATAGTACAACTACTATGACAGTTTACCAAGGGAAAAATAATAAGAATGTCATGTTACTCAGTTCATTTCACCCCACAGTTTATATTGACGATAACGGGCCAAAAAAATTCCCATAGACAATGTGGTTTTACAATTCTACAAAATTCAGTGTAGATGTTGCTGTCAAATGCACGAAAATACTTGGTGAAGGCAGCATCGAGAAGGTGGCCAGTGCCTGTCTTCAACAATGTTCTAGACCTTGCTTGAATAAATTCCTAGATTTTGTATAAAAGAGTTATCGGTAAAAAGCTTTCGAGGCGAAAATTTATCCAACAACTTATTGATGAACTTCTCCATCCTTATATTGAGTCTACTCGTAAAAAGAATAATTCAGATTTACAGAAACAAGCGAGTACCATCAGTAGCACGCAAAAGAGTTCGAAGTCAAGTTTCTAAGTGTGTAAACAAAACAGTTGATTTTTGTTCCGATGTGTAACAAGTGCACAAATTACGTAAAAAAAAGTTGCCGCAACTTTGTGTAGTATATGTACGAACTCTTTCCTGATAATAACTTTTAAATAATGAATATAAAATTTACCCATCAATGACAAAATGCCTCAAAAAAGTTCAAATTGAATATATTGTGGTTTGGTTTATAATTTAAATATTCTATTTTGTACTCTTAATATTACTGTCAATGATAGAATTGTCATTACTGAAAAAAAAAGTTATATTTTTAAAACTTAAACAGGGATTTTTGTACTCTGGGTCAATTTGACCCATCCCGTCGTTCTAGGTATACCGAAACTGCCGTCGTTCTAGTGTTAAATCTACAAAATACCCAGAATCTAGCAGAATGACTCATTCCCATAAGTTTTCTCATTTTTACATATAAGCAGTAGGGATAAAAGGCGAAACGGCGCCGAATATGACTTATGACTCTCGTTTGTACTGTCATTTTGGAGTCTACAGAGCAAATTGTATATGACTTATGACTACTCCAATAGATATTTATTTGTTTTTAAATCAGCCGTTGATTTTTTTTATTCAATCAGGGCCATAGCTCAGTCTTTTTACACATCGCAGCCTTCGCTTAAGGGTCTAGTTAAATTGTCTTCGACTATAGCTAAAATAGCCAAGTGATATAAAGGTGTTTTGAACAGTTCATACTTTTTATACTCCTGAAAATTGGACTTTAGTTTTTGTGGCCCTTTTATATAGTATTTCTGAAAGTTATCGTGCTTTGTTTTGCATTTTTAAGTCAGAATAACGAAAAAAGAAAGCTTTTAATTTGTCTCAAATCAGCTTAATGGTATGAAAACTTCTTTTTTTAAATATATGTTATTAAGTTTTTTTACTGTGTATTTTAAGTTGGTATACTTCAAATAACACAAAATAGTGAGTACATACAAGTGTGCAATACCATACCTTTTTTATAGCAAAAAAAATAGCACATTTTTTTTTAATCCCCCTTCCCATCTGGGGGAATTCTTGTTTCCCCTTTATCTTGCCCCCCTACTTTCAGTACCCAATCGCCGCCACTGGGTGAAACAGGGTGGCAACAACATTCTGGAAAAAAAGTTCCGTTATTTCCATGATGGTGTCACAAAAATTTCCCTGATTTTACAATTACATTAAGAAATGTTGCAATACATGCTTTGTATAGAAACAAAGTATCCACGATACAATGATCCAATAAATATATTGCATTATAAATGAAAAATTATAAGCATAAGAAATGTTGCAATACATGCTTTGTATAGAAACAAAGTATCCACGATACAATGATCCAATAAATATATTGCATTATAAATGAAAAATTATAAGCAATACTTATTGATAGTTAAAATAATAATTTATGGATACAATACAAATTATGCAATTGCGACAGGCATAATAGTAATTAAACATGTTCTCTGGAAGCAGAGAATGCGATAAAAGCAAGTTTTTTTCAAATTATTATTTTTGTAAATAATTTTAAATAATTATATGCTTCATATTTCTTATTCCAATCTTCAATAAATCCCATATTCATTAGCCCCTCACATGTTGCTTACAATTCAAGGTCCAACGCACTTTGCTTTTCCCTCCAGCAGTGGTTCCCGTTTTTACAAAAATAAAAATATGAAAACGCGCATAACCATGTTTTTTTTTTTTTTTTTTTTTAAGATACTTTTTCAGTACTAAAAGGAAATATTGACAACTAAATTACCCAGAATGAAGGGCATAACAAATGATAATTGCTGTTTTAATTATCTAAATTTGCAAAATTCCCCGATTTTTTTTGTGAAATTTTGAAAATTCCCTCATTTTTCCAGAATTAAAATTTTTCATAGTTCCTTGATTTCCCAGGTTGTTGCCACACTGTGAAATAACCATTGATAATTGTTGATTTCCATTCCCTATAATAATTACAATTTGGATCATTAATATTTTGCATGTACCAATAGCCGACCAGAGCCAATCCTGTGTCTAATGAAATTTACCTAAATTTTAAGCCTTCGAGTAACATTGTTTGAAAAGAGACTTTTTAAAAACAAAGATTATGCTCTTAGTTTTAAATATTTTCCCCAAATGGTACGTTAAGTTGTATTCACCCTACTTCATCATAAAATAGTTCACAAAATTATTTAAATTTAATTGATACATAAGCTTTTTTTTGACAAACATTTTTTGATCTAGGGAATTTATTAAAATGAAGACGTCAGCGTAACAACAAGGCAGCTCCAGTTTTCGAAATTCTTAAGGAAGGACAAAAAACATGACGTTTGTTGAAATCGTATAACACAAACGTACAGCTCCTTTTTCTTTGTATCTTTATAGTTATTGCTTAGAGCTGAGTGGTTGTTGAACTAATTCAGAGTGGCAACATAACCTGGAAATCGGTTAATTATCATAGACATTTTTATTTCTGGAAATATCAGGGAAATGTTCAAAATTTCACACAAAAAAAAATCAGGGAATTTGCAAATTTGAATCATTAAAACGGCAATTATTGTCTGTTATACCCTCTATTCTGGGTAATTTAATTGTCAATATTTCCTTTTAGTTCTGAATTAGAATTAAAAAAAAAAAGCATGGTTATGCGCATTTTCATATTTTCAGTTTTATTTTTGTAAAAACGTGAACCACTGCGGAAGGGAGAAGCAAAAGCCAAGGACGTTGGACCTTGAACTGTAAGCAACTTGTGAGGGGCTAATGAATATCGGATTTATTGAAGACTAGCAATATGGCCCGGCGTTGCTCGTGGTCACTTTGCACAGTAAGAGCTGCGCGATTTTGTCTTGTCAGCGTAGCCATCGCAATCACTTTCTGTGCACTGTGAAAAATAAAATTTATCAAAATCCAGATTTACTTTGAATATTACCCAGAATTACTTTGAGTATTTGAGATACCTAAATCTATTTTTATGTTCACGACTTTACATGCTATTGCGACTACTGTTTAAACTGATGTTTTTGTAAAATGTTTATATTTTTTTTTAAATAAAAATTCCCAAAATTTTTTTTAATTGCATATTTTTTGTATAAAAAATAACCATTTAGTAACAATAAACATTTGTAGAAAAATTTCACATTCATTAGTTTTAATATTGGCGACGCAATAATATATCAAAGAACAAATATTGCATTGTTCCAAATCGAAATAATGTATCGTATTTGGTGAAGTTTTTTTTTTTTTTTTGTGCCAATTGGTGACCGGAGTCTATATATCCGTCTTTCAACATAATTTCATAAGGGTCAATATTTACGGACAATATTTCTTATAAAAATTAATTATCAAATATTCATTTTTGAATTCCAATAATATATTTTTGAGGTAAACATTTTTAAATAAGCTACATGGAGGTATAAATTTAGAAAACCTTAAATTAAACTTTTAGGGTGGCTATTTCAACACCATAGAAATATTCCACTCAGTAACAAAAAGCACTATTGTCATAAAAGTTAAGTTGTTCAGAACATGAATACACATGGCGTCAGTCAAAAGAGCTGGTTTATCTTCCTCCTTCGGTTGGCGAGGATTTTGTTAACGACGTTAATTTTATTATTTGGACACTAATTTCGCCATTGTCATGATATTTTTAAATATAGGACCTCTATTTTAGCTCATTTGGCAACATTTTTATTGATTTGGAATTTTTTTTAATTCATTTAGCAATATTTGGCGACATTTTAAATCCGTTTGGCGACATTTTAAATTAATTTTGCGACATTTATTATTCATTTAGCGACATTTAAAAAATTATTTTGCAACATTTGGCGACATTTTTAATTCATTTGGCAATATTTGGCGACATTTTTAATTCATTTGGCGAAATTTTTAATTCGTTTGGCAATATTTGGCGAAATTTTTAATTCATTTGGCAATATTTGGGGACATTTTTAAAATCATTTGGTGACATTTTTAATTCTTTTGGCAATACTTAGCGACATTTAATTCGTTTGGCGACATTTTTAAGTCGTTTGGCAATATTTGGCGACATTTTTATTTCATTTGCAATATTTGGGGACATTTTTAAATTCATTTGGTGACATTTTTAATTCTTTTGGCAATACTTTAGCGACATTTTTAATTCGTTTGGCGACAACTTTAATTTATTTGGCGACATTTACTCATCAGCCAATCAAAATAAATCGTTTATCCCAGTACTGTCGAAAAATATTTTTGGTAGCCAAGGTGATTTTTAACAATAATGTTATGAGGGGAAGATCGAGATGTAAATTTCCCATAGGCGTAATGTTAGAGAAAATGGAAAAGTTCCATAACTTTTGAATGGTTGCAGATATCCACATGAAACAAAGTGCATATTTTAAACTAAGAAAAGTTTGTTCATATAATGCAAGTTTCATAAAAATCCGTGCAGTAGTTTTTGAGTTAAATCCGGACAAACACAGACAAAAAAATTTTAAATGTGATTTTCGGAATCAGTGTATCCTAATTCGTGGAGAAAACTCAAAATGAGGGGCTTTGTTCGATTCCACTGACAGACACTCCATTCCTATATATAAGTATTGATTGGAATAGGAACTATGTGGCATATAAAACATTTAAAATTATACTACAAAAGAAATAATTTGAAAAAACTTGATTTTTTTGTGCAATATCTGCTTCCAGAGAACATGTTTAATTACTATTATGCCTGTCGCAATTGCATAATTTGTGTTGTATTCATAAGTTATTTTATTAACTGTCAATGAGTATTGCTTGTAATTTTTCATTCATTTATAATGCAATATATTTATAGTATTATTGTAGCGTGGATACTTTGTTCCTATACAAAGTGTGTATTGTAACATTTCTTAATGTAATTGTAAAATCAGGGAATTTTTTGTGACACCATCATGGAAATCAGTGAACTTTTTTTTCAGAATGTTTTGCCACCCTGTAATTGATAGAGGATTTTTTTCCTTATAGAAATAAGTAAAAAAGTATAAATCAGAAAAAAGTGGAGCTGCCTGGCTCTTGCACCTATGTCTTCAAATGGTAATTAGAGTATCAAAATTTAGAATTTTCCACACAGTATTGCATTTGAAGAAGACAATACCATCATTTTGTATGTGTTTTAACACACTAAAAACCAGCCAAATTACTAGCAACATTTATTATCTTAAAAACATGTACAAAGTTCCTTTTAAAAACTGAATGGACATTCACACAGAAAAGCTACAATAACTTAAAAAAAAACTCTACAAAAAATCTACATACACAGCAACTAAAAAATAAGAATCCTATAACTTAGTATCACAACACAATGCAGAGATCAATGAAAATGTCTTTAAAAAGAACTAAAATCTTTTTCATCAGCCAAAAGCAAACAGGAGGGTAGGTAGATATCCCATCCAAGTATATGTACACAAACATCAACCGGATTTCCTCACAGGGTTCGAAAGGCCCTACAAAAACGAACGCATTGTACCCAAGTCGCGTTTCAGGTCTCGAATCACAGGGTTGTGACTAGTGTTCAAAGTCATTGACGCACAACATTTTAAGCCACACTGAGCCTGAAATTTTGTCACGAAATTATAAAAAGGGGGAGGGAGGAGTCTGTTGCCCGAGTGGCTATGTGTTCGAAGCCGCTGCGGTTGACGTTTGCGCCGAACCGGAGCCTTCTGTGTTGCAGCTGGAGTCCATTTGCAGATCTGAAAGAAAATTAAAATGTTCTTAATAATTTAATAAGACAATAGCATACACAAAAACTAAAACCCACGATTTTTTTTTAAAAAACAAATTTGAATACACTCAAACCTGTTTTAGTGCAGTGGATAGGGACCGCATAAAAAAATTCGCACAAAACTTCACGAGTAGCTATAAAAAATAGTTTTCGCAACACAATTTATTTTTTTATGCGGTGGATAGGGACCGCATAAAAAAAGTATCACATAGAAAATAACTCAAAACCTTACGAAATAACTAGGAATTTCTTTTTTAAACGATATCAAGACACGAGGCTTGACAGAAACTTGGAATCTCGCCAAGCCTTTTGGAATCCGATTTAGAAAATACACATGCGAACATTTTTAAATATTTTATTTACATATGTACTTATTTTACACATACAAAACTTTTCAAAACGTATGACCATTATCCTTCGCAGTCTGACAATACGCGAACTTGGTTCAAAGTCACTTTCGTCACTTGAAGATACTATCTCGCACTCGTTTAGAGTTGACTTGTTTTCAGTTACCTTGTAGTCGGTGATTAGTTTTTGTGACGACTGTTTCACTAGACGCTTGTATATGTCTCGGTAGCCAGATAATTAATTATGTTCCAATTTGAAATTTTCATATACCGCACAAAAAAAGTCGCACAAAAACAGGTTTGAGTGTAATTTGTTCTACAGAAATATCAGTTATTCATTTATGTATAGAACTTTACATAAAATGGTTTTAAAAAATAGTTGCTTTACAGGTACAGTGTTTTAGGATATCGTTGGCTTGGGGATGGAGAAATTTTTATTTTCATGTGCCTACATTCTGCTAAAGTAAACTGTTATTAAGAAACAATTGCTAAAAAAATAAAAGTTATTACACAAATACACTAAAAAAAATTAATTGAATGACTCCCATCAGGGTCTCGAGCTCGCAATATATTGCCCCGAAGTCCTGCTTGCTATCAACCAAGCTACAATAAATCCTTGTGTACAAGATAAAAAAATAATTCAAATAATAATCTCAGGCCAACTCCCAACAATATAGAGAAGAGCCATGCCGGTCGCTTTACATAGTGAAATACACAGAACAAATAACCAGCAGCACTGATTGATAGCTCAAAGATAAGTCTACTTTGTCGGTCATCGATGACCTATAATATAATCGATGACCTATAATGGTCATAAGTGACCTCAGGGTGCTCCATGTGTTAAGTCCACAGGTCAGTGTCAGGTTCATTTGAGCTTATTAGTATTCAAATTACAAAGTTTATTGGGAAATGTGCAATGTAAAGGAGTTTCAGGCATTTAACAAACATTCAAAAATAAAACTAATTAAACATTCAATAACAAAAAAGGGCAAAAGTCATATTATAATACAATCTTATGATTAAAGCTTAAACCAGTTATATTTCGATTTGCGAGTCCAGGGTCTGTAAATCTACTTGTGTAAAATTACAAGAATATTTTTTGGAGTTAAAAAAAACTAAACTAGCAATTCTGAATGTCTCTACAAAATTTAATAAATTTTGTCGTACTTGCATAAAAGGAACAGACTCTTAGGTAGAGAGTAATTAATACAACAAAGAGAAGTTTACAGCATGGAAATGTGAACCAAATTACGATAGGATAATTAGGTTCGGCATAACGGAGCTTGATGACAGAATTCAGCTTAAAGTAGAGGGACAATTTTTAATAAGCATGATGTGAATTGAAATACTATCATAGCAATCACATTGTTGATGTTTAGTAGCAAAGCATGTAATTGTGCTATGGTTTATAAATAGAGATTTATGAAAGAAAGTACAAATAGACATATATTCTAGTGATGACCCGTATAGTGGTTTTGCCAGATATCCAGAGCATATTGCAAACCGGATATTCAAACTGGGTTTTGCCGGATATCCGATCGCATATCTGGCAAGTTATTTTTAAAAATATCTTCTCTTGTAACTATTTTTTTAATAATATGTTACTGTTCATTTTCATACTGATTTTGAAACGGTTGAAGCTGTACTATACGATGCATTTGAAAATGTAATATTGAAATATTTCCATATTGCTGATCTAAATTGCACTATATTTAAAATGGTAAAACTTAGACTGGAGAATAAAACAATTTCTAATATAATGAATAGAAATGTAGCTATGCACCCTACAAAACACCACTCATGAGGATTGTTAAAACTCGAAGATACTCCAAGATAGTTACTGGCTGGTTCCGAATGTCTGCATCATATCTTTCTTACTATCTATTCTCTGTGACCCACCATGCCTGAAACGCACCCGGTCACGTTTTAACTCCTTACCACCTGAACAGTCCAAGAAAAATTCCAGAGAGAATCTAGACTGCTGAATACATTTGGTAGTATTTTCAAAAATATACTTAAAAGAACTTAGAACAAAAGAAAATTGATCGCCACAAAAAAATTAAGCAGTGTTATATTCATTCGGATATCCGGCACTTTTCTTCCGGATAAGAGTTAAAAATCAGCCGGATACCTGATATCCATTTTATCCCTAGTATAATCCTTGGCAGAAGAAAAAGCAACATAGATTGACAGTTAAATAAATAAATCTGTACAGAAGCTCTAAACCCATATAGTATTTTTACTCCTAATTATCTATATGATAGACAGGGTGTGAATAGATATGTTTTGCCAATTTCCTGCACAATAGTTGGTGCAAATAACACACTATTCCTTGCTATGCTTCATATCTATATATATGAAATATACAAAGTAGGTGACATAATGTTTAATTTTTAAAAGGGGAAAAAAGCCATAATTAACAACTAAAACTTTAATATTCTCCAGAATCCTGAGTGAGGCGAATTAACAGGACACGAGATAAAGAGCGAATGACACAATACAGTGGGACATTTACGGAGAATAAATTCTGGACATCATTTGATTGGTTGGGAGATTTTCACTTTGCCTTTTAAGGACTTGACATATGGGTGAGAAAGAAGTGCAGGGAACGGATGTAATTAAAAGCTGTTTTGGCTTTAAGAGGAAATAGTGCAGCCTCAGCTGAATTAGAATGTGAGAAATTGCACCACGAGATGAAATTGTCAATCGGAGAGAGAAAGCTTTTAGTGGCTAGGAATAAAGAGTGTTAAGGGACTTTATCCAAAGTAAAGGAAAAACTTTATAGACCTGTGTCATTTAAGGTAATTGAGTAATCCATATACAAAACATGCATAAAAAGTTTGATAAATGACACTTTGGTGTCTTCAACTACTTCATTATTTTAGCTTAAATTTTTACCATATAATGAAGCAAAAATAATAATTACTTCAAGCGCTAAAGAATGGAATCCTCAAGAAGGAAAAATTAGTTAGAAGTTTTCTCACTCATAACAACTTTATAGGCAACAGTGTGTTTTGTAGCTATTATTCATACCATGCAAATTTTAAAAATTGATAATCTACTATTAAAAAAAAAGTATAAAACAGTTTTATGAATTTAAAAATTAGTCAAGGCTTTTAGATAACAATCAACCAGCGGACGTTAAATTAGATTCAGTGGACAATGATTGGACACAATTTCAATAGCTTTGGTCAGTTAATTACAGATAAATTATTATTCAAATTAATTACTAATACAAACAAAAATTTAAACACATATTATGGATATAAAAAAACTTAACTTTCAATGGAAATTTTATTTACGTTATACTTTATTTTCAATGGAAAAAGGTAGAAAATTAATCAAAATATTAAATGCTGAAAATATTATTTACCTAACTAAAAAAAACATTTTTTTTTAAATTGACACAGAAAATAAATATAAAGTACAATTGAAATATTTTTATTTAAAAAAAATGATACTAAATATATTGAATCATATAATTTTTCACATATAAGAACATTTAGTTAAAAGTTTTTATCAAAAACATTTTATAAGTAAAATTGTAAAGTTGATTAGTCTATATTATTTTCTAACAGCACATAAAATGCGCAGTTTTTATTTTACAACATACGAAATTAAAGGAACTCAATTTATTCATTTCCAGTTTTTTTACAAAAAATAAAATGCTAATTAAAATGTTTCCACTCAGAAATTATAGTACAACTTCAGAAAGCTTGTTTCTTTCAGTTTGCAATAATTTTACAATAACTAATTTTTTTTTTTGGAACGTAACGATTTCTTTCACCGAGTTCACATTTTATAATCACTTAATTGGATGTTATTTTATTATCCAATTAATTAACAATTATATTACATTTTCGTTACAATGCCTACCGATGCAACAATTAAAAAAAAAACAATAAATAGTGCAAACAATTCAAAACCTTTTGGTTATTTTTCAAGAAGAATACTGAGAACAGCTTACCAGAGCAAGTTAATTTTTCTAAGCTATCCGGTAGGGATGCTGTGCTTATAGCGGCGTTCTCCGCTCTGATGTCCGGCATAGCGTTTCTTCTGCCCGTCCTTCCCGTTTGCAAAAAGTCGTCAAAGGCAGGGGAAGTCGCCTGGCTTTCTACCTCCATGGCCATTCAAGATGCTTGTTTAATACTGCAAGATAAATTGTTCGAATAAGCACAATTGCAATGGGCACAATCAGCAGTTGAAATGGTGCGAAACTTTCACTTCCGACATCCAAGTAGTGGAACTAATAAATTACTACGGAAGAATGAAAACAAACGTTGATGTGACGTATCGTATGGAAACGTCAGATGTGTTTACATCGCTAGCGCCATCTATTGTATTAAATATGAATGAAAAGAAATCGAATTTTTCAAATAAATGGGATTTTCATTTCCCATCTAGTGGCAGCTTAAAGACCAAGCCAAAACAAGCGCCCGCTAAATTAAGAAAGGTGCGTAATTTTCATGAAAAGTTAAAATGATTTTAGTGTTGAAAATTTGTAGAATACTTTGATATTTTTTACATTTATCCTTTTTCAATTAATTTATATATTATACAAATAAATATTTTTTATATTAGTATTATTGCACAATTTATTATATCATATTTTATAGAGGCTTAATTTAGCTCTAATATCTTTTTGCATGAAAAAATATTTAGTTGTCGAAGCAATATGTCTTTTAATTGACAGGTTGCAAAGTCGTGCCAAAAATCATTCAATAACAATTATTTAAAAAAAATTCTGGCGCCAAAATAATGCTCGTTTGTGTCACAAAAATTGTTTGAATGGATCCTTGGGGTACCTAAGATTTATTTTCTTAAAAGTGTTTTATTCAAAAGAATTTTTTTTTAGATATACATAAAAAAAACCATAACATTAATATGCCTAATAAAATTTAAAAACAACTTTACTGAGTTTTTAAAATAATACTAATTTAGTACAAATATTAGTTAATTAAAAATTTGTGTTACTTAAATCCTTCTTAATCGGCGTCGCATGTTATTTGACCAATGGAAATCGCACTAAAGAAAGATAATTTCGTCGCCACTCTATATCTCTTTATATTTCAAGTCTATTAACTGAAATTCACTTTCCAGTATTTTTGAATCCCAAGCTTTCATGTTGATACAGGGAATTAAATTAATTTTCCTCAGTCGAATAATAACGATTTATTGATTGATCGAAAAATAACAACTCGTTATTAATATAAAAAAAATCTTTCTTAAAAAAAAAAACTACTTTAAGGAAAATACGCTAAAATTAAAAACTAATTTTTAATTTTACGAACGAGTTGGAAAAAAATGATTTAATATCAATTTTATACTTATTAACACTTTTTGAAATCGGCCCCAAAATTTAGGTACGATTTTTGTAAATTGGCACCAACTTCAAAAAGTTCTAATAAGTATAAAATTGATATTAAATAATTAATTTTTTTCCAACTCGTTCGTAAAATTAAAAATTATTTTTTACTTTTTAGCGCATTTTCTTTAAAGTCGGTTTTCCTTCTTTTTTTGAAAGATTTTTTTTATTTTTCCCTTTTTAGTTTTTAATTTAGCAGGGGGCTTCGTCCCCTATTATTATTCACCAAGAAATTCAAGTAACAACATTGTGTGCTTACATTTTGTCTCAACAATGTATTTCGTAAAACAAACCCTATTCATGGCAATAAATGCTGGGTAAACGAAATGTCATTTTTGTACAACTTTTGTTAAACAATGAAAACATTTTGAAACGGATTGTTTAAAAAACTAATAAATTGTTTAAAAAACTCCGGTTAATCGACATTTCCGGGTATAAAACAACCGGATAACCATTATGTGTTTACAGATTTTGTTTAAGTAGATTTTTCTCTATCCAACAAAAATAGAATTTTCGAAATCGGACAATATTTTTTTTCAAACGGTCCGATAAATTGAGAATTCCGGATAGTTAAATGCCGAATAACCGGATATTTTTTTCAAATTGCTCCCAAGTGAAAAATCCCCTTTCCAATTTTTTTTCTCCAAATATCTGAAGTAGAACCGAAATCCCGCGCGAACATACATAAAAAAATACATAACAGACGAATTAATAACCTCTCGGCGCTCGTTGGCAGTTTTAATTTAAAGTTTCTGGCGGTTTAATTTTGGAGTTCTGGTGGGCGCTTTGTTCAGTCGGTTAAAAAGTAAGGAGTATCGAATGCCGAATTACAAGTGAAATACAGATCGTCCGACAACTATCCTATCAATTACACTTTACACTTAAATTTCGAACACTTCTCCTCTGAAATAAAAAAATTGTCCCATTTGTGCAACGGTTAGTGGATTTTTTATATGAATTTTTTTTTTTATATGAATTACCCAGTCCTTAAAAAATTAAAAAGTGGGTGGGCATAGTAATCATCTCAAAACCAGGCAACTTTGCCCACGGCCCCGATTGAGAATTTGTGACAAGGGAAGCCCACCTTTAAATGGGGGGCTCCATTCATCTGAAATAGATCCTGGAACATAAAATCGAATTTTTACATTCACTAATATTATCTTTTTTGGGGCATTAAAATGAAACACGTTATTAAAACATAATAATAATTCCTAATATTCTATATGTTTTGATTTTTTTGAAATATCACATATATTTAAAAAAAAGTAAGGTTTCAATCAAAATATGAACAAATTTAACACATAGGGTGTAATTTTTTTCCCCTTAAAGTTTGCATTGCAATTTTGTAAAGGTAAATTCAGTAGCAAACTACATCAGAGGCGTTAAATTTTTATATAATATAAGGCATTTGGGGGCCACTGAAAAATATAAAGTTTAAGCCTAGGCTTCACTTCAGTTGTCAGGCCCTGACTTTGTCCACCCACTATGTTTTCGTATTTTAAGAAAGAAAAATCTTTTTCGGACATTTGCATCTCACTGAGGTGTTGAAAAGGACCAGAATAGAAGAAAAAAAAATCTTCGAATTACGAAATAAAATTCGAATTATGGAACTTTTTTCCACAAAAACATTTAATAATTTCCAAAAAATGACCAGAAATGAATAATAAAGGATTTCATTTTTTTTGTACGACATTTGCAAAGCCATTGTAAATGTTGAGAAGTTTCGCCGAACCACTGAACTCTAACTGTAACTTCTGGAAGGCTTATATCAGTTTCCCTCAATGGGCCAGGATGAAGCCAATCGAAAGCAGCCATAGTGTACCCCAAATAATTTTTAAAAGCGATTTAGGTGGTGTTTTTTAATGCCGTAGAGTAGTAGCAATATTAAGTGCATAGATATTATATTTTCTTCCTACAGAATTAATTTTTATAATGCCCAAAATATAGTTTTGCTCTTGCTTTTTATCCACTTAGACTTTAATTTCCCAATGACTTTTTATTTGAATAGAATATTGCATTTAAAATGGGTTTCAAAATAAAATAAAACACAACTCAGACAAACGCTTAAAGACATGTCGGCTTATTTTAACATGCAAAATATACGAAATATTGCGGTAGCAATGAAAGTGGTGTTCAGTTTCAATTCTTCAATTGGCTTCAAGTCAAAGAAATGTCTTGCCCAATTCAGAAGTTACAGTTAGACATCAGTGTTACCGACAGCTTTTCCAATAGTTTTACAATAATAAAGTCACCTTTCAATACTGTTTTTGGAGCAGGCCAGTAGTGTAAAAAGGCCGCTACGAAGCCGAGGAATAATGAGGAATAATGAGGAATACGAGGAATAATTGAGGATTTCTGCGGAGTACGGCGGTGCTGCTGTGGATTTTTGGCGGTGCTCTGTGAGGATCAGGGCGGATCTCGTCTGTCAAGCCGAGGGGGCGTGGCCTAATGGAGATGACCTCAACCAATTAGGTGTCAGTAAGTGACGTCACATGCAGGGGACATGGGAACAGGTGTCGATGACTCATCGCAGCGCTGCCGATGGGCATGTCCCACCGTGTCTCAACGTGTATGTACGGGAACGGACCAATCAGGTTCTTGTGTGAGGATGACCTCATGAACAACCAATCAGGTGTCAGTAAGTGACGTCACACGCAGGTGGGGGAAGGTTTTACTAGTTCTGCTTGTAACCGCAAGACAACGCTGCATGTAGGGGAACGGACCAATCATATGCTTGTTTAAGAATGACATCATGAAGAACCAATCAGGTGTCAGTAAGTGATGTCTATGGAGTGTCATGTGACATGAAAGTTGCTTTTTTGTTATTTTGCGTTTTTATTTGGGTATTGGTGGAAATTTGCGACGCACAGCATCTACACATTTTTAATTATAAGCTGTGGGTTGTGACATCATAGGTATAATGTTAGGAATGGTTGGTTGTTGAAAAAACTGTGAGCTGTGAAAGTAATGTGAAAAAACTGTGAAAGTAAATAAAATATGATAGAATTAAACTAATATTCTTATTTTAATATTTATTATATTTTAATATTTATTTATATTTTAATATTTATTTGTATTTTATTATTTATATTTTTACATTTATTTTTAATATTTAATTATATTTTAACTTCTATATTTTATTATTCATTTATATTTTAACTTCTATATTTTATTATTCATTTATATTTTAACTTCTATATTTTATTATTCATTTATATTTTATATATATTTTAATATTTATATATATTTTATTATTCATATATTTCATACATATTTTAATATTTATTTATATTTTATTACTCATTTATATTTTACATATATTTTATTTACGTATACATCTGTGCCAAAAAAATTAACTCAGTGAGAGCAATTACGTCCCACTAGAGCTGCACAATGAACTTATGTTAAAGGGAATGACAGTAGTGTATATATTTTAACTATGGTTAGTACAAAAGAAAAGAATTTTGCAAGAATGGTTTTAGAAAAATATATTTTATGTGACCAACTCCAGCATATAATTTCGCAATATAACTCTATGAGGAATCATCCTATGGGGGTAAATAACATACCATCGTGTACAGGAAGGTAGACCAGATTAATAAGTAAAGCTTTTTTTACCTTTTGACATGTGTACTAAGGGTATAAAAATGACAGTCTGGGGTTCTATGAAAATAATGTTTATAACAATATACGTTTAAATTACAATTTATATAACGGAAATCAGTCTCAGTGGATGAAAAAAAAGTAATTAATATGAAAGCTGATACTTTGAAAAAGAACCTTGGGAACCAAAACCTTGTATTACGGTTAATTAAACTTTTTATAAAAGTAATGTGTTCTTTAAATGTTTTTCACATCATACGTAAAATTATTATTTTAAGAGGGAAAATATCATATCGTTATGACTAGAAGGAGGGATCTCACCTTGATCACAATTGGATGCATTAGAATTGCTTACTGTTTAGGAATATGATGTAAAAGTTACTCTATCGCACTGTTTGTTGTGCTGGGCTTGATAAGAGCAGATTTGGGGTTGGTATGTAAGATAATGGATCTATTACTTGTTCTAATACGTGTTGAATAAGGGAATTTGTCTTAGATGTTGCTGTTTTAGGGGTGTTTTATAATTGGTTGTTTGATTGAACGATACAGTGCAGCTATACAAAGGGGTTTATTTATACGCTTGGTACAAGTACACATTTTTTCTTATGTCATAAAATTACACTATAACAAAACGCATAGGTGGATGGTAGAAATGAAGTAGCACCATACAAGGGGAATTATTAGGGCTGGCTGATTAAATTTTCAAAGACTAAGAGGCAACAAGTTCCCATATGAGTACAATTGAGGGTGAATGTGTAGAATTTGGCGACATCAAGTATCCACAAGGAGACAATTTGAGAGGTGTATTCGTAAAATTGGCGACATAAAGTACCCATAGGGAGACGTTTGTAGGCGTATACATAAAATTGGGGTGAAAGCGGGGTTTATAGTTGTACATTAGACAAGAATAAATGTAAAATGAAAAAGTTTAAGTTTGAAATAAATTATAAAAAGAATAAATGTTAAAAAAAAAAGTTAAAATACAATTTTAAAAGTGAAAAAAAATATATATATATTTATATAAAAAATATTTGAAAAAAGTTTAAGTGTGAAATAAATTATAAAACTAATAAATGTAAAATAAAAAGTTTACGTGTGAAATAGATTATAAAAAGTATAAATGTAAAAAAATAAATAAAAAGTTTAAGTGAAAAATATAATGTAAAGATAAAAAAGTTAAAAAACAGTAACTGTAAAATAAAAAAAAAAGTTTGTATAAAATGAACTTTTAAAAGAAAAATGAAAAAAAAAGTAAAAACAATATATAAAAAAAAAGTTTTAAGTAAAAATAAAATTAAAAAAAAAAAAATTAAAAAAAAAAAAGACAAATGTAAAAAAGAAAAACGTAAAAAAAAATTTAAAATTTAAAAAAAAAAAATTTACAAACGAAAAATATGAAAAAAAAAAGAAACGTTAAAAGAAAATTGCTAAATGTAAAAAAGAAATGTGTTAAATGTAAAAGATTAACCATCATAAGTTTTTTACCCGAATCGACCCAAAGCCATATGGTGTTACGGAACGTACTAGCCCCATATAGGCACAGATGCCCGTGGTGAGTTCTGTGAATGGTCTACCCACTAATCAAACGACAAGTACCACAATTACATTAAATAATTAGCAACAAAAAAAAAGCAGGAAATACTACTATAGATATAAAAAATATTAACAAAGTATCGAAAATAGAACCAAAGGTAACTAATAAATCTGTATAGAATGAGTGTCTATAAATGTATAAGAGAAACCAATGTATATATTTCTACTAAAATGTTGACACATATACTAAATTTTTAACAAATTAAGTCAAATATTTGCGAAATAGAGAAAATAATACATACTTTTTAAAATTGTATCAAATAGTCTATGAATGGATAAAAAAAAATATCATGACATGTATTAAAAAAAAAATTAAAATAATGGACTTACGTGTAACACATTAAGTTAAGAAATTTATACTTATCAAAGAAAGTAACGTAAGTCATATAAAAAAAAAAACCTGTAGTTAAGTACAATTGTTAATTGAATATGCTACAAAATATTGTCAAATTACACCATTTTTAGTGATAGGACAAGCAAACTTGTTAAAATGTCATATAATTATCAAAAATATTATACAAAGTACGAATTTAAAAAAAAAAAAAGTAAATGCAAAAAGAAAAAAAAGTTTAAGTGTAAAATAAAATGTAAAAAAAATAAATGTAAAAAATAAAAAAAAAGTTTAATAAAAAAAAAGTTAAAAAATAATAAAAAAAAAATTTAAGTGTAAAATACAATTTAAAAAAAAATGTAAAAAGAAAAAAGTTTAATAAAAATTACATGTAAAAAGAAAAAAGTAAAAAAAAAATAAAAGAAAAAAAGTTATAAAAGAAAAAAAAAGTTAAAAAATAAATAAAAAGTTAAAAAAGAAAAAAAGTTAAAAAAGAAAAAAAAAAGTTTAAAAAGAAAAAAAAAAGTTTAAAAAGAAAAAAAAAGTTTAAAAAGAAGAAAAAAAAATTAAAAAAGAAAAAAAAAATTAAAAAAGAAAAAAAAATTAAAAAAAAAAAAAAAAAATTTAAAAAAAAGAAAAAAAATTAAAAAAAAAAAAAGTTAAAAAAGAAAAAAGAAAAAAAAAGTTTTAAAAAAAATAGTTAAAGTGTAAAATACAATTTAAAAAAAAAAATGAAAACATAAAAAATTAAAAAAAAAATGTAAGTGTAAAATTACATTTTAAAAGAAAATGTGAAAATAGAAAAAAAAGTAAAAAGAAAATTGCTAAAAGTAAAAAAAAATAAAGGTGTAAAATGTTAAATAAAAAGACCTTAAGTGTAAAAAATAGAAGAAAAAAGTTTAAGTGTAAAATATTACTCATCATAAGCTTTTTACTCGTATCCACCCAAAGTTATATGGCGTTACGGAGCGTACTAGCCCCATATAGGCGCAGATTCCTTGGTGAGTTCTGTGAATGGTCTACCCACTAATCAAACGATAAGTACAATAATTATATTAAAATATTAGCAAAAAAAAAAAGCAGAAAATACTAATATAGATATAAAAAATATTATCAAAGTATAGAAAATAGAACCAAGAATAACTAATAAATCTGTATACAATGGGTGTCTATAAATGTATAAGAGAAACCAATGTTTATATCTCTACTAAAATGTTGACACATATACTAAATGTTTAATAAATTAACTCATATATTTGCGAAATAGAAAAAATGGTACATACTTTTTAAAATTGTATCAAATAGTCTATGAATGGATAAAAAAAAATTGTATATATAATTTTTAATTGTATCTATAAATGGATAAAAAAAAATCATGACATGTATTAAAATAATGGACTTACGCGTGACAGTTTAAGTTAAAAAATTTATATTTACCATAAGTTATTATAAAAAAAAAAAACTGTAATTAAGTATAATTGTTAATTGAATATGCTACAAAATATTGCCAAGTTATTCCATGGTAGTGATTTAACAACCAAACACTTTGTCTTTAAAGATTACGATAACGCAGTTTTAGAAACTAACATAGGGGCAAATGTGTATAATTATCATAAAATACTTCACATTACTGTTAAAATGTCATATAATTATCAAATATATTATACAAAGTAAGAAAAATATTACTTAATATGTTAAAATATTACCAATAGTACATGCCCAACAGATCAAAATGACCTTCAGCACCCTACGACACATGAAAACTTACGGAGATTAACAGCAATCTTGCCTCAAAAAATAAAACCAATAGTGTGCTGCTAAGGATAAAATGTCAAGTACACACCCAGTGTAGGAGATATATACAAATAATATTGTTGAATTATTAACAAAGTGATTTCATTAATACTAAAATAAGGTCTTTGTTACAATAATATATATATATATGGAAATTAAGTTCTTATTAGTGAAATTTATGTAATATTTTTAGACTGCTTTGTTCAATTTATAATATGTAGGTAGAATTTTTACATAAAAAACCCCTTTGTGTTTATCAAAAATATTTCACAAATTAAGAAGAAGAATACCTAAGGAAGGTCTTTGCACATGATTATAGTACAAAACCATGTGGATTTACATCAATTTTACCAGGAACAAGGGGGTCAGTATACGGCTATGAGTCAAATAGTCAATTTTAAAACCACATTCAGGCATTAATAACACAAATGCCTGAAAGTGGTGAAAAATTGACTATTTGACTCATAGCCGTATACTGACCCCCTTGTTCCTGGTAAAATTGATGTAAATCCACATGGTTTTGTACTATAATCATGTGCAAAGACCTTCCTTAGGTATTCTTCTTCTTAATTTGTGAAATATTTTTGATAAACACAAAGGGGTTTTTTATGTAAAAATTCTACCTACATATTATAAATTGAACAAAGCAGTCTAAAAATATTACATAAATTTCACTAATAAGAACTTAATTTCCATATATATATATATTATTGTAACAAAGACCTTATTTTAGTATTAATGAAATCACTTTGTTAATAATTCAACAATATTATTTGTATATATCTCCTACACTGGGTGTGTACTTGACATTTTATCCTTAGCAGCACACTATTGGTTTTATTTTTTGAGGCAAGATTGCTGTTAATCTCCGTAAGTTTTCATGTGTCGTAGGGTGCTGAAGGTCATTTTGATCTGTTGGGCATGTACTATTGGTAATATTTTAACATATTAAGTAATATTTTTCTTACTTTGTATAATATATTTGATAATTATATGACATTTTAACAGTAATGTGAAGTATTTTATGATAATTATACACATTTGCCCCTATGTTAGTTTCTAAAACTGCGTTATCGTAATCTTTAAAGACAAAGTGTTTGGTTGTTAAATCACTACCATGGAATAACTTGGCAATATTTTGTAGCATATTCAATTAACAATTATACTTAATTACAGATTTTTTTTTTTATAATAACTTATGGTAAATATAAATTTTTTAACTTAAACTGTCACGCGTAAGTCCATTATTTTAATACATGTCATGATTTTTTTTTATCCATTTATAGATACAATTAAAAATTATATATACAATTTTTTTTTTTATCCATTCATAGACTATTTGATACAATTTTAAAAAGTATGTACCATTTTTTCTATTTCGCAAATATATGAGTTAATTTATTAAACATTTAGTATATGTGTCAACATTTTAGTAGAGATATAAACATTGGTTTCTCTTATACATTTATAGACACCCATTGTAAACAGATTTATTAGTTATTCTTGGTTCTATTTTCTATACTTTGATAATATTTTTTATATCTATATTAGTATTTTCTGCTTTTTTTTTTTGCTAATATTTTAATATAATTATTGTACTTATCGTTTGATTAGTGGGTAGACCATTCACAGAACTCACCAAGGAATCTGCGCCTATATGGGGCTAGTACGCTCCGTAACGCCATATAACTTTGGGTGGATACGAGTAAAAAGCTTATGATGAGTAATATTTTACACTTAAACTTTTTTCTTCTATTTTTTACACTTAAGGTCTTTTTATTTAACATTTTACACCTTTATTTTTTTTTACTTTTAGCAATTTTCTTTTTACTTTTTTTTCTATTTTCACATTTTCTTTTAAAATGTAATTTTACACTTACATTTTTTTTTTAATTTTTTATGTTTTCATTTTTTTTTTTAAATTGTATTTTACACTTTAACTATTTTTTTTAAAACTTTTTTTTTTCTTTTTTTTTTTCTTTTTTAACTTTTTTTTTTTTTAATTTTTTTTCTTTTTTTTAAATTTTTTTTTTTTTTTTTTAATTTTTTTTTCTTTTTTAATTTTTTTTTCTTTTTTAATTTTTTTTTCTTTTTTAATTTTTTTTTCTTCTTTTTAAACTTTTTTTTTCTTTTTAAACTTTTTTTTTTCTTTTTAAACTTTTTTTTTTCTTTTTTAACTTTTTTTCTTTTTTAACTTTTTATTTATTTTTTAACTTTTTTTTTTCTTTTTTAACTTTTTTTCTTTTATTTTTTTTTTACTTTTTTCTTTTTACATGTAATTTTTATTAAACTTTTTTCTTTTTACATTTTTTTTTAAATTGTATTTTACACTTAAATTTTTTTTTTATTATTTTTTAACTTTTTTTTTATTAAACTTTTTTTTTATTTTTTACATTTATTTTTTTTACATTTTATTTTACACTTAAACTTTTTTTTCTTTTTGCATTTACTTTTTTTTTTTTTAAATTCGTACTTTGTATAATATTTTTGATAATTATATGACATTTTAACAAGTTTGCTTGTCCTATCACTAAAAATGGTGTAATTTGACAATATTTTGTAGCATATTCAATTAACAATTGTACTTAACTACAGGTTTTTTTTTTTATATGACTTACGTTACTTTCTTTGATAAGTATAAATTTCTTAACTTAATGTGTTACACGTAAGTCCATTATTTTAATTTTTTTTTTAATACATGTCATGATATTTTTTTTTATCCATTCATAGACTATTTGATACAATTTTAAAAAGTATGTATTATTTTCTCTATTTCGCAAATATTTGACTTAATTTGTTAAAAATTTAGTATATGTGTCAACATTTTAGTAGAAATATATACATTGGTTTCTCTTATACATTTATAGACACTCATTCTATACAGATTTATTAGTTACCTTTGGTTCTATTTTCGATACTTTGTTAATATTTTTTATATCTATAGTAGTATTTCCTGCTTTTTTTTTGTTGCTAATTATTTAATGTAATTGTGGTACTTGTCGTTTGATTAGTGGGTAGACCATTCACAGAACTCACCACGGGCATCTGTGCCTATATGGGGCTAGTACGTTCCGTAACACCATATGGCTTTGGGTCGATTCGGGTAAAAAACTTATGATGGTTAATCTTTTACATTTAACACATTTCTTTTTTACATTTAGCAATTTTCTTTTAACGTTTCTTTTTTTTTTCATATTTTTCGTTTGTAAATTTTTTTTTTTTAAATTTTAAATTTTTTTTTACGTTTTTCTTTTTTACATTTGTCTTTTTTTTTTTTAATTTTTTTTTTTTTAATTTTATTTTTACACTTAAAACTTTTTTTTTATATATTGTTTTTACTTTTTTTTTCATTTTTCTTTTAAAAGTTCATTTTATACAAACTTTTTTTTTTATTTTACAGTTACTGTTTTTTAACTTTTTTATCTTTACATTATATTTTTCACTTAAACTTTTTATTTATTTTTTTACATTTATACTTTTTATAATCTATTTCACACGTAAACTTTTTATTTTACATTTATTAGTTTTATAATTTATTTCACACTTAAACTTTTTTCAAATATTTTTTATATAAATATATATATATTTTTTTTCACTTTTAAAATTGTATTTTAACTTTTTTTTTTAACATTTATTCTTTTTATAATTTATTTCAAACTTAAACTTTTTCATTTTACATTTATTCTTGTCTAATGTACAACTATAAACCCCGCTTTCACCCCAATTTTATGTATACGCCTACAAACGTCTCCCTATGGGTACTTTATGTCGCCAATTTTACGAATACACCTCTCAAATTGTCTCCTTGTGGATACTTGATGTCGCCAAATTCTACACATTCACCCTCAATTGTACTCATATGGGAACTTGTTGCCTCTTAGTCTTTGAAAATTTAATCAGCCAGCCCTAATAATTCCCCTTGTATGGTGCTACTTCATTTCTACCATCCACCTATGCGTTTTGTTATAGTGTAATTTTATGACATAAGAAAAAATGTGTACTTGTACCAAGCGTATAAATAAACCCCTTTGTATAGCTGCACTGTATCGTTCAATCAAACAACCAATTATAAAACACCCCTAAAACAGCAACATCTAAGACAAATTCCCTTATTCAACACGTATTAGAACAAGTAATAGATCCATTATCTTACATACCAACCCCAAATCTGCTCTTATCAAGCCCAGCACAACAAACAGTGCGATAGAGTAACTTTTACATCATATTCCTAAACAGTAAGCAATTCTAATGCATCCAATTGTGATCAAGGTGAGATCCCTCCTTCTAGTCATAACGATATGATATTTTCCCTCTTAAAATAATAATTTTACGTATGATGTGAAAAACATTTAAAGAACACATTACTTTTATAAAAAGTTTAATTAACCGTAATACAAGGTTTTGGTTCCCAAGGTTCTTTTTCAAAGTATCAGCTTTCATATTAATTACTTTTTTTTCATCCACTGAGACTGATTTCCGTTATATAAATTGTAATTTAAACGTATATTGTTATAAACATTATTTTCATAGAACCCCAGACTGTCATTTTTTATACCCTTAGTACACATGTCAAAAGGTAAAAAAAGCTTTACTTATTAATCTGGTCTACCTTCCTGTACACGATGGTATGTTATTTACCCCCATAGGATGATTCCTCATAGAGTTATATTGCGAAATTATATGCTGGAGTTGGTCACATAATATATTTTTCTAAAACCATTCTTGCAAAATTCTTTTCTTTTGTACTAACCATAGTTAAAATATATACACTACTGTCATTCCCTTTAACATAAGTTCATTGTGCAGCTCTAGTGGGACGTAATTGCTCTCACTGAGTTAATTTTTTTGGCACAGATGTATACGTAAATAAAATATATGTAAAATATAAATGAGTAATAAAATATAAATAAATATTAAAATATGTATGAAATATATGAATAATAAAATATATATAAATATTAAAATATATATAAAATATAAATGAATAATAAAATATAGAAGTTAAAATATAAATGAATAATAAAATATAGAAGTTAAAATATAAATGAATAATAAAATATAGAAGTTAAAATATAATTAAATATTAAAAATAAATGTAAAAATATAAATAATAAAATACAAATAAATATCAAAATATAAATAAATATTAAAATATAATAAATATTAAAATAAGAATATTAGTTTAATTCTATCATATTTTATTTACTTTCACAGTTTTTTCACATTACTTTCACAGCTCACAGTTTTTTCAACAACCAACCATTCCTAACATTATACCTATGATGTCACAACCCACAGCTTATAATTAAAAATGTGTAGATGCTGTGCGTCGCAAATTTCCACCAATACCCAAATAAAAACGCAAAATAACAAAAAAGCAACTTTCATGTCACATGACACTCCATAGACATCACTTACTGACACCTGATTGGTTCTTCATGATGTCATTCTTAAACAAGCATATGATTGGTCCGTTCCCCTACATGCAGCGTTGTCTTGCGGTTACAAGCAGAACTAGTAAAACCTTCCCCCACCTGCGTGTGACGTCACTTACTGACACCTGATTGGTTGTTCATGAGGTCATCCTCACACAAGAACCTGATTGGTCCGTTCCCGTACATACACGTTGAGACACGGTGGGACATGCCCATCGGCAGCGCTGCGATGAGTCATCGACACCTGTTCCCATGTCCCCTGCATGTGACGTCACTTACTGACACCTAATTGGTTGAGGTCATCTCCATTAGGCCACGCCCCCTCGGCTTGACAGACGAGATCCGCCCTGATCCTCACAGAGCACCGCCAAAAATCCACAGCAGCACCGCCGTACTCCGCAGAAATCCTCAATTATTCCTCGTATTCCTCATTATTCCTCATTATTCCTCGGCTTCGTAGCGGCCTTTTTACACTACTCAGGCCCGTCACACTGAGGGTTGGGGGGGGGGGCAATGTTTTTTCTATGTGGGTGATGTCACACCTTTTGTAACACCCCCCCTCCCCCTTGTCACAAAGTGTCACACCTTTACATATCACCCCCTCCCCCCAGTCCAAGCGTGATATCATTTGTGGACGGCCCCGTACCAACAAATCCCAAGTAGTAGTAACTGATAACCTATCTGCGACAATAACTCATTGAAACAGTCCTTTTACAGAGCATAAAATGTTTGCGTAAAACACAGACATAAAAATTCTAATATAAAAACAATGGACTCTACGAAAATACTTATCGACGGAAACGAAAAGATCCAACCTAAAATTATTTTAAAATAACCAGTTTTACGAGCTAAAAGTAGGTCCGTAAAAATCGCACTCCCAACGGACGCTAGAACATAATTGAAATAAGAAACTACGAAATTTAACAAAATTTATCATAACCATCAGAGCGTAACGGAGCTAAGGTCATCGAACTTTGCGTCTCATTTCCTTCTTTTTCAAAAAATATATCATCCCGAACATCGTGAATTCAATTTCGTTGCTTGACCGAAACTGCTGCCTCGCATCGACCACTGGGTATTTTATTTTTTCCAACGTTTCGTTATTTTTTCGTTCTTCCCTTCGCTTTGGTGGCAGGCATTGTTTCCGTAGGCCGCCATTTTGTATTTTATTCTATTGTTTGCATGTCTTATTTGAGATTGCGTGTGTTGGACTGGACTTGGAGAAAAAATGGCGTTTATTAAAATTGGAGAATGTCATTCAGGAATTGTGGACCTCGCACAATGGTTCAATTAGGGGGTTTAGTGAGAAATTTTAAATAATGGAATGAAGGTGATGCAATTGTTTTTCAGAATTAGTATCCATATATTTTTAAAAAAAAATTCTTGGTGGATTTTCTATTCAAAAGATAATTGTAAAGAGTAAAAATACGTTATTTAGCAATATACATTTCCGGCCAAAAATGTTTTTTCTTATGCATGCCAACTTATTTTAACTACTCCAAGCGCTACAAACTTAAGATATAGTTACTCAGGCCCGTCGCACCGGGGAATCCAACCAGTGGCGTACGCAGGAAATTTATAAGGGGGGGGGGGGGTTGAGCGTCAGATTACTTTACACGTGTATATATATATTAGGGATGAAACGGATATCCGGGGTAACTATCCGGTATCCGGCCTATCCGGCTGATTTTAACTATCCGATATCCGGAAGTAAAGTGCCGGATATCCGATTTACCAAGCCGGATATCCGGATGAATAAAACATCTAAGATTTTTTTTGTGGCGGTCAATTATCTTTGCTTTAAGTATTTTCCTGAAAATTCTACCAATGTATTAACAGTGTGCAGATTCTCCCTTGAATTTTTCTCGTTTTTAACTTTAAAATTCTATTAATTTTTTTTTTCACGAATCGTTATGGTGGAGGGTCATAACATCTCACAACTAATATAAAGTTGAAATAAAAATAAATTTCTCAAAAGTTTAAGCAAACTTGAGTTTTTATGTTTGGAATGAAAGGGCATATGGTAAAAATACAATTATTCAGAAATTAAGCGAAAGTGTACAAAACATACGCCCATTGCTAGAAGCACCCTAGAATAACCCTTTGTAAATAAAAAAAGTTTTTTGAATGTTTATTCAATCTTGGTATCACCTTAAAGGTAAGGAATCGGGGAATATTATAGAATAAAAAAATATTTTGTAATTTTTGACCGATTTCAGTTTTTTCTAGTGTGTATAAGAAGATATTTTCATAAAAAATAAACTGCCGGATATCCGGCAAAATCCAGTTCGGATATCCGATATCCGGTTTGTAATGTGCACCGGATATCCGGTAACCGGCAAAACCACTATCCGGTTCATCCCTTATATATATATATATATATATAAAGTTAGCAACAACCCTAATTTCTGATTGAACAATAGAAGGGGGAGGGGGCGAAGTTCATCTTAAATTTTAAACTAAAAAGAAAAAATATTAAAAAAAAAAAACTTACTGAAGACTACAAAAAATTTAATTTAGGGACTAGTGGAACAAAATTAATTATTTAGAATTAATTTTGTACTTTTTACCACTCTTTAAAGTTCGTGCCAATTCACAAAAAAAAAACCTAAATTTTAGAGCCAATTTCAAAAAGTGATAATGTGCATAAAAGTAATACTTAAATATTAAAAAAAAAATCCACTTTTGTTCCTTTAATTAATAACGATTTTTTAAAAAACGTTTTAGACCTTTTTTTTAAAGCCGGTTTTATTTTGAAAAAAAGATTATTTTATACTATATTTTATTCATATTAACTACTAGCAATATGGTCCGGCGTTGCTCGTGGTCAATTTGCGAAGTAAGAGCTGTGCGATTATGTTCCCCAATTGACATTAATTTTATTATTTAGACACTAATTTCGCCATTTTGCTGGTATTTTTCAATATAGGACCATATTTTAGCTCATTTGGCAACATTTTCATTCTTTTAGCGACATTTTCATTCATTTAGCAATATTTAAATTTTTTGGCGACATAAAAAAAAAATTTGCGACATTTTAATTTTTTGGCGAAATTATTTATTTTTATGGCGACATTTTCATTCATTTGGCGCTTTTTAAATTCATTTGGCAACATTTGTCGAAATTTACTTATCACCCAATCAAAATGCATCGTTTATCCCAATCGTCAAAAAATATTTTTGGTAGCCGAGATGATTTTTAACAATCATGTTATGAAGAGAAGATCTACATGTAAATTTCCAATAGGAATAACGTATGGTAAAACAGAAAAAGTTCTAAAAACCATGGTTTCCACATGAAACAAAGTGCAGATTTTAAGTTGAGAAAATATTGTTAAAATGGCCCAAGTTTAATAAAAATCCGCTCAGTCGTTTTTTAGTTAAATCCGGACAAACAGACAGACAAAAAAATATTTAATCTGATTTTATGAATCAGTGTATCTTAATTCGTGAAGAAAACTCAATATGAGGTGTTTTGTTTGATTCAACAGACAGACACTCCATTCTTATATATAAGTATTGGTTGATTAACATGCTTGAATTTACTTGTAATTCGGGCAAAATTAATTTTTATACTTACGAATCTGCCACTGTTTTTCACATACGCTTAAAAAAAATTGCATATGTTTGTACAAAATATAAGTCATTTGTATTTTAGCAATTGAATTTTGAAGTAAAAGTAGTACAATTGTTATAATTCTTTTAAATTAGTATGCGTGGGAACTGACAATAGGAATGAAGTCTTTTTAAAACACATATGGAATCATCTCACCTTTCCTGATTGATTCGTTGGGTTGTCGTTTTCTTCGCTTTCGTTTTTTTTTAAAGAAAAAAAGTAACTAAACTGGATTGTTATTACCTTAGCTTTCTTCTAGAAAATAATTTAACACAATCATCTGATACATGTTTCATTTTGGCTATAAAAGGCAAAACAAAGCACCTTAACTTTCCGAAATACTAAACAAATAAAGCCTCAAAAACTAAAGTCCAATTTTCAGGAGTACAGTAAGTTGAAAATGTTCAAAACATCTTTTCATTTGACCTTTATATCACCTGACTATTTTAGTCATCCTTTACTTCTATACTATAAGACTTACAAGATGTCTATATATTCTAAACGATACCTTCGACGACAAATATTTTGAAACAAAATATTCTAAACTAAAAAAAACATATTTTATTTACCATTGAAAAAAAATATTTCATATTGTCTTATTAAATTTTCAACGTAGACATATCGGCGCTAACATTTATCCCGCTCTGTGAAATCGAAACCGATTGCCTATGTTTATCTTATTTTATTTTTATTTTCAGTCAAACGATAAATATTTTGTAATGACGGAAATGGGAAGTAAGGCGCCTAAATGTCTGTTAGCTGTCTGCCTATTGGGAAGAAATAATACGAGAAAATAAAATCGATAGTAAATGTAATTAATATAAGTAACAAAAAGAATGAGGGTTGGGGTACGAAATTTTTCTTTGGTTCGTCAATTCAGTACCAAAGTTTATTATGTTTTTTTTTAAAGTGCAAATTTAAAATAAAAGAGTGCAAGATCCAAAAAAAGTGTTATGGTGACCCCCACCCCTCTAATTGCCTGTAGTAGTAGGAAAGTGTTGGGGTTACGTTTCATTTTTAAAAGTACAATATTGAAAAAGTGAGGGGGCAACATCCAACCCCCTCTAGCAAACCAGTCAATGATTTTAAAAAGGTTCTTCTTTACAGAATGGATGCATAACTCTTCCTATTAACGAAAGGAGATCTCTTTGAACAATAAAATGTTACGTCTAAGTGAAAATGGTTGTGCTTGTCGGCGGACATCGGGTCGGACTACCCAGTAATAAAATACATAAATTGTTAGCATAAACCTCCCACTTATCAGTAACCCGCGCCGAAATTGTGTCATTTTTTTTTGCAAACAAATGTAGGGTTATAAATGCAGGGAAAAAAAAACGTTGTATTTTTTTAAAACTTTTTGTTTTGTTTTGGAATTTTTTATTAATCGGGGAAAAAAAGCATTATTTTTGTACTATTTTTTTTAAAAAAACTTCATACCGATGGGGGGGGGGTTACAGCCCCCCTCAACCACCCCCTACGTACACCACAGGTCTGGGTGAAAATGGAGAATGGTTTACTTTTGCCGACTCGTTAAACGCCGTTCTAACCAAGCAGCTGCTCGAACACCCCCGCGACCACATTCCAATTGGGTCCGTTGAAAGTTTTCAGTGACAAAATTTCAAAAAAAATTTATTTTCTGCAAACAAAGGTAGGTTTTTAAATGTAAAAAAATACATTTGTATTTTTTTTTTTTTTTTTTTTCAAAATAAAAAAAGCATTATATTTTGATTTTTTTTTAAACTACAGACCGATGGGGGTGGGGGTTGTGACCCCCCTCAACCCCCCCCTGCGTACGCCACTGAATCCAACCCCCCCCCCCCCCAATAATCTGGAAACCCTGAAAGTTGGGAATTTTAACTTCTAAAAACCCCGAGTTGAAACAATTTATGCTTGAAGAAAATTAATATTATTAACAAATAAAAACTAGGATATATTAGAAAACGCCCAACTTGTAAGATTACATTTAAATTAGACCTCAGAACGGACACTGCATTGGAATATGGGTGCCACAAATCAATGCTTGTGAGAGAGCTGCTTAATATTACTTAAAATATATATATATATAAAAAAGTTGATGAGTTGGAACGTGCAATTTTCGGCACTGTCGAGTTGTTGGAAATTTCGAATAGTTGAGTTGAGAATTTCGAATCGTTAAGATGGTAAATTTCTTGTTTCACGTTAAAAGAAATTCAAAAGATATAGTGGATCAAAAAGATGGATTAAAATGTGCTGCCTTCTATTGCGCACCTTTGGATTACAGTTCCAATGAGATCCCCGTCGCCCCTCCCCCAGATAAAGGGTTATCTATAAATGAAAAGTTTTATCAAGGGGTACATGATAAAAAAAAATATTGAGAACCACTGATAAATTATTGTATTTTATGCCTCTGTAAAGAGTGTGAAAATCTCATAATATTGCAATTTTAACTTGAAAATCGAAAATATTGACAGTGTCATAATATATACCTCCGAAGTACAGATACAAACACTTCAAATTTTAAGTGTACAAAAATGCTAGACAGTCTTCCAGAACAACCAACAAATTATACTGGCGTGTATACGGGACTGATGCACTATAAATCTGATCGGAGTCCAATACCCTGACGCTTATTGAGGTCAGCTCAGGTGTTGGATGCCAGCTCAGGGGTTGTCCTCGTCATCTGACCATAGTTAAAAAATACGAGACACCGTTCCCGGGTCTTTCTTTCGAGATAGGCCTCGAACCGTCGCCAATACCCCACTGTGCAGCTCTATTGCGACGTCAATTAATCAAAACAAACAAAACCAAATATTACTGTGACTTCTTGGTCATTCCTTAACCAGGAAATGGAGCCCCAGTTGCTCAGTTGATAAGGCGTTCAGCTACTAATCAGAGGATTGGTGGTTCGAATCCGTGCAATGGACTTGACATAGAAAAGTAAAAATGTAGTGATCTTGCGATCGGAGGGTTGCCATCTTCGCTACGAAAATACTAAAAAGTCGTCCAGAATATCCAACAAATTATACTGGCGTGTATACGGGACTGGTGCACGATACATCTGATCGGGGTCCAAAGTCCCGACGTCTATTGAAGGCGTTGGGTGCCAGTTCAGGTGTTTCCTCGTCATCTGACCATGGTTCTAAAATAACGAGGTGCATGTATGAATGTGAATGTGTATGTGTTCCCGGGTCTTTCCTTCGAGATTGACCCCGAACCATCGCCAATAGCCCATTGTGCAGCTCTAGTGCGACGTTAATTAACAAAACAAAACCAAACTAACCAGGAAATGGTTTGGTGTGGTTAATTAATGTCGCACTAGAAGCTGCACAGTGGGCTATTGGCGACGGTTTGGGGTCTATCTTGAAGGAAAGACCCAACCAGGAAATGGATGGGACTAATCTTTCACAGAATTGCATGGAGGTTGAAGCACTTGATTTTTTATCCCGAGCAGATGTCGAGTTGTGTCCCACCGAAGAGGAAAAACAAGTCGTCCATCACTCCGAACAGGTTGCACAGTTAATTCCCCATATTTCAATCATCTCGACCAGTAAATCCGTTAATTCTCTCACATCCTTGAAGAGATTACGAGAGCGTCCGAGGAGTAAACACTCCAGAAAGTCGTAATTCAATTGAGGGTCCCCCTACTTTCTTCCCCATGCCTGCAGAAAGTTTCCAGAAGAAAAGGAGAAAGTTACGAGAAGATTATAGGGAAAAGTTTCGAGGGGAAAGTTTTTCTCGGGGAAAATGAAAGGGATTTTTGTTGTGGAAGTTGGAAAACTTGGTGTAGGGTCATCAGCGTTATTTTGTTCGTTAAAATTTATATTGTTGGTAAATGCTTGAGGCTGTAATTTTCGACTTTGTTTGACATTGTTACTTGATTGTAAAGTTCCAGTAACATTGTTATTATTATGTTATGTTTTGGTATCATTGTTATTACTTATCATGATTTCTTTCGATGTAACGAAATAGAGGGTGATCGAAAATACTTGGGTGATGGTCTTTGTTCGACTGTTTAACTACAAATATTAAACCATTCTTTATTCTATGCTTTAATTACATTGTTTATTGCTACTAAATCTATGCGACTTGTTTAAAATATAAGCCAAGAGTTATGCAATTTTTTTATTATGCCAATTCACTAATTTTATTATGCCAATTCACTTTGATACAGCAAAACAATGACCATCGCACAACAGTTTGTGGACCACCTTGTATTAGAATTTCCTGTATTGATGTATTCTGATTGGCTGATGAGTAAACATCGCCAACATACCGCCAAAACATCGCCAAATAAATCAGAAATGTCGCCAAATGAACAAAAATGTCACAAAATTAATAAAAACGTTGCCAAACGAATAGAAAGATCTACAAAATGCATAAAATGTCGCCAAATGAATGAATAATGTTGCAAAGTCAATAATAATGTCGCCAATTGAATAAAAAATTTCGCCAAAGGTATAAATGAATAAATAAATCGCCAATTGAACTAAAATATTGCTATAAATGCAAAATTATGATCCAATTTTTTCCCGTGCAACGCTGGGTACTTCAGCTAGTATTAAATAAAAACATTATTATATTTTTGAATATCGAATCAAAAGTATCGATATTCTTAAATATCAGTTCCAAACCATCGATATATGATAACAGTAAAATAAAGTACCATAAATACGAGTAGACCAGGTTCACTGGGTTCACTCATCACTGATTTAATTCATTTTACACAAAATTCCTCCCTCCCATCCTAATATCGCGCTCGAACTTTCCGGAAAATAAATAGTCCATCGGAGCCGAAATCTGTCAACCACGTCAGAACCTAATCAATCACCCTGTGTACAGTTATTAAAACACCAGTAATGGGAAACCTCCCAGCTCGCTGCTTTGGCGGCGGAACTGTCAAATATAATTTTTTTTAAAATATCAAAATTTCTGGAAAGCGCCAAACTGCCGCATATTGTTCAAAAGTTGCATAACATTAACATATTTATTAGGAAAAATAAATTGGGTAGGTACAGGCCGCACTGGATCATGAGGTTTGGTTGGTGAATACTTTTGGGCCCCAGGTGGTCAGTGACGGATTTAAGATGTTTGCGGCCCTAGGCTATGTTTCTAAACGGCCCCCCTTTTCTGATTTTGAAGTAATATTTCGACTTCAGAAGTCATTTGATGTCAGAGTAATACTATGAAATTTAAAACCAGTACTTTGCTATAAAAAAGCGTGATTTTAATGAGCGAACTATTTCAAAATATTAAGAGCCATGCAGAAGAATTGAGTAAATTAATTTATTTTGCAAGTAAAGTAACGTAACTAACGTAAGCTTATTCAGAAATTAAATATAAAAATTATTTTTATTATATAAGTAAACATACACATTTATTTCTTTTAACTTTTATAAGGACTGGAATTATTTTATTTCTAATGGTAAATTAATGTTCAGTGACCGAGTAATATCGTAGTACTATGTAGATTTATGATATTATATCAGAAAAAAAAGAAAATGTCGCGGAAAACTCTTTAACTCTTAAAAATTAAAAAAAAAATGAATTGTTTTTTAAAACTTAACATTAAATAACTTAGACTATGTGGTTATGGTTTAGGAAGAGGTATAAACTCACTTTTTTGCTATATTACCATGAGGAAAATTAACAAAGTGCAATTGTATAAACAAGCTATACAATACAAATATTTATGTTAATAAAAAAAATCTGTAGCTTGCGGTCCCCCTTAGTCCATAGTCCAGTGGTAAACAGTACCGTTACACAAAAAATATTTTGGGGGATTGAAAGAAGAAATTTTCCAACTTAACGAAACGATTCGAAATTCTCAACTCAACTATTCGAAATTCCGAACTCAACGCTGCTGAAAATTCCCAGTTAAACTTATCGACATTTTTAATTTGTTTTAATATATATTTTAGGTAATATTAAACAGTTTTCTCACAAGCATTGATTTGTTGCACCCATATTAAAATGCAGTGTCCGTTCTGAGTTCTAATTTAAATGTAATCTTACAAGTTGGGCGATTTCTAATCTTCCCTAGCTTTCATTTGTTAAAAATATGAATTTTCTTCAGGCATAAATCTTCCCAACTCGGGGATTTTAGAAGTTGAAATTCCCAAATTTCAGGGTTTCCAGATTATTGGAGGGGTCGGACGGCCCCCTCCCCAAAGCCTCCCCCCCCCCCGGTGCGACGGGCCTGATGGTAAATCCGGCACTGCACGCGGTGCAAAGGTAAGAGGAAGTGGAGAATATATCTACACTGTCATTTCCCCCCACATACCGATCTTTAATCATTGTTTACTTTAATTCAAGATTTCACATACATCGTAACTTAATTCCCTGTTGAAAGAGACCAAATTTGTGTCGATCGTGCTATTTGTTATAGGATAAATATGAGACACATTGCTTTTGGATGTCACCCGGAAACGAATCCGGGACGTTGTGCATGCTACGCCGATACTCTAACCGATCGGACTAAAGTAATTACTGGAGCTCAAGTGGGAGTAAAGGGTGAAGTGTCCGTCGTAGCGTAACATGGTTTTTCTATTATCATATTGCATGTAGCTGATTTGGAAGAACGCGGAATTTTCATGTCAAAATGAATTTTTATTTATTGGGAAAAAACACTCACAATTTTCGAGGCCTGTGTGTGGCCGAGGGGTAGAGTACCGGATTCATACTCGGACGGGTTGCGGATGTTTAGGGGACTGGTGCACGTTAAATTTGTCGTAGTTCGAACATCCTCACGACTACATCAGGTGCGTTCACTGTTGCTCAGGTGTTGCCGTCATTATCTGACTATAGTAGTAAAAAAAATACGAGGCAGTACACCCGGATATTTTTTGCGATAGAGTCCAGATAGTCACCATTAGACGTAAATTCGATCAACCAAATATTTCGAAACTAATAAATGTTAATTTGAAAATATTCGTATTGCCAAGTCGTCCATTTTCAGCCAAACATGGCAGCCGTGCCTTGTTGACGCGCCCAGCACCGAAAAACAACAACAATTTCTTCTGACATTGAATGGCACGAAATGGCCGATGCATCATCCGCGACGTCGTCGGATATTACGTCGCCCCCTGTCAAAAGGGACCCGGGAATGCAGAAAACATATTTCCCGACAGGAAATTTTCCTGTTTTCGGGATAGGAAATTGGGTTCATCAAGGGAAAAATCCGTGCTCAAGTGCTCCTCCCCCCCCCCTCCCTTTCCTTTTGATGTTCTTTTGCGCTCCTGGCAATAAACAATAAACAAGGTTGTCTGACGTGTCTTTCGCTGAATGGTTTGGGCACCGGATAAAAGATAAGTGGTTTCATTAACCGAAAATCGTGATTTACAAGAAGTTTTAAATGCAAATAATGGATAAGGATAAAATAACTAATAATTGGTATATTAAGGATCATGAGATGTGATGATAACAAAGGGATCGTTATAGTCGAATGTTCAGGGGGGGGGGGGGGGGGGGGGAATATGTTTCGTCTTTAGGCATGGTTCAAAAAAGATTTCATCGTTATCTAATTGATTACTCAAAAAATTTGGAATGGATATAAGTTTCCAACCTGGTTCTTGCGATCCACCTTCCCCTGCACGATGGTAGGTAATTTATCCCCACAGCGACTACATTACGTGAACAGCATCGAAAACAATAAAATACACTGTATCTTAATGTTTGATTGAAGAATACTTTAGGTCACCCGGGGCGGTACGAAGGTTAGAAGTGGGAATTGGATAAGTTTCCAACCTGGTTGACGCGACACCTCCACCGCACGACGGTAGGTCAATTATCTCCATAAAGTGATTCCCTGTAGAGTTATGAGAGCGTAAGCGCATATTGCAGTCAAGGGTGAGATTCCCCCAATCGGATAAATGGGGGGAGGGTGTTAATAATCAGCCTGATCGATGCGGCGCACCTTCCTCTACACAATGGTAAGTAATTTATTCTTATAGGATGATTTCACGTGGAGTGAAGTTGCGGAAGTGTATATCGCAGTTAAGGGTGACACTCCCCACTACGCTGTACAAATGTTAGATGGGGGAATAGGTTAAAAATTGGCTTGTTCGAAACGTCTAACTTTCCTCTACACTGTGGTATGTCATTTTCTCACGTAGGATGATTCCACGTGGATTTATAAGGATTTGAGAAGTGTCGTTTTTTTATTATACGACTCCATGCACAGAGGTAAATATGGAAAAAGAAAATAGAGGAAATATACAAAAAAAAATCCTCAATTTGAATTTGTATCTTTAAAAAAACCTGTTCAAAACTGAAATGGAAGGTTGTCGATCTGAAACCCAGTAAATTTCGTCATATAGCGTGGTATTTAGGTAGATGGCAGCATAAAATTTCGTAATGTTACAAAATAGCTCTTTTTACATGCTTTTATTTAACTCACACTGTCTGGTGTGATGTGTCCTCAAATCTTGTAACTCAATTTAAACCCACTTCTAATTGTCATAAAAATTTGAAACTTGGCATACATACGTAATCCCGGTGACAATACAATAATTAGCCATAAAATTGTTAATTACTAATTAATTCTAATTAATAATGAATTTTCTTAAAATCGACAAATCTGGCGAAAGCCAGACTCGAACCCATCCATCTACAAAAATGACGTCAGATGAATGCGCGAAAAATTATGCGCAATGATCTGGTTTTGCTTCAACAGAAAAGCTTTCCGTCGCCATTTTGAATATTTTTAAACCAAATGATAGATGTTTATGGTAATAGTTTCTTCTTCCATTTTATTATTGACAGAAATGTCCGCTATTAAACAATTTTGGTTTTGTAAAGCACATTACTAAACTCTGATAGGTTATAACTTCGGAGGAGTTAAAAGTAGAAGGATTTATAGGAAACAAATTAATTTGTGTAACAACAAACAAGTGAGTTACCTATTCATTTAATTTGCATATAGCGATGTTTATTGCATTAGTTTAATTTTGATGATATATATAGATGAAATAATTTTATTCGTTGAGAAAACGACAATAAGTTTTTAATATGTTTAAAAAAATTATAGTAAATTCCTAGTGTACGTTGCCCCGTTGTCGCCAAGTCCAAAAATTGGCGCCAAGGTAAAAAGGACGTTTTTTTCTTGGCGCCAAATCAAAATGGCGGTTTGGTTTGGTTAATTAATGTCTCACTAGAGCTGCACAGTGGGCTATTGGCGACGGTTCGGTGCCTATCTCGAAGGAAATCAATATCGGGAACGAATGCCTCGTATTTTTGAACCATGGACAGTTGACGCAAAATGGCGGACATTACGTTGATCTGGGAAGTCGATCATGGTGCTTACAGGCGATCCTTTGGACAGTTGTTTGGGGCAATTCGATGGCACTTTTAAGTGCTCACGCGTTCCGCGCGCTTAAAAGATGCGCGGCAAGCCTTGGGCTTCCCCGGACATGATTGGAGTGTGTTTTTGGTAACTCGAATGACAAGTGTTCCTGCTCATTCCTCCAAACATTAGCTATGAAACCGTCCAAACCATAGAAATCACTGATGCAATTCGCAATCTCAAAATAAAAATGTCCCAGGAAAAGAGGGAATCACCAATAAGATGATG
The DNA here is from genome assembly GCA_963932185.1 of Troglohyphantes excavatus. NCBI lineage: Eukaryota > Metazoa > Arthropoda > Arachnida > Araneae > Linyphiidae > Troglohyphantes > Troglohyphantes excavatus. The sequence goes on along the minus strand of OZ010666.1, from coordinate 12,032,082 downwards.
AAAAACCTTCCACCCAATTGCTTAATTTAAAGAGGTTTAATTATACAAAGCAATGGTAATATACATGTTTATATAACTAAAAAGCAGAAAATAAAATATATATATAAAAAAAAACTTTTTAAAGCACATGCTTTTATCAAATGTACTAAAATGCAAAAAATAACCATTCTATACTTCTTGAAAACTGACTTTTGTAACATTACCTTTTCCTCCACTTGCCCCTTGAATTCTTTTCTCTTCAACTACTTTGAAATATGTTGAATATACTTTTGTTGGAACTGACTAAAAAGTAAAAGCGTGGGGCGCTCACACATGATATCTAAAACCTTAATGTCTTCTTTTATCATCTTGAAATGTTAAATAATTCTTAATAAATCTTAAATATAATATCAATAATAAGCGCCCCACGCTTTTATTTTTAGTCAGTTCCAACAAAAGTATATTCAACATATTTCAAAGTAGTTGAAGAGAAAAGAATTCAAGGGGCAAGTGGAGGAAAAGGTAATGTTACAAAAGTCAGTTTTCAAGAAGTATAGAATGGTTATTTTTTGCATTTTAGTACATTTGATAAAAGCATGTGCTTTAAAAAGTTTTTTTTATATATATATTTTATTTTCTGCTTTTTTGGATTAAACTGCATATCAAACCGCAATAATGTAAAAAAAATACTTTTCTAAAATAGCCGATTTTCGATTGTCAATCAAATGTTACAAAGAAATAAGAGTTGTAAAAGAAAATGCGATAATAAGTGCGTGCCCTTATGGACTAAAGAAGGGAATTAAGGAACAATACTTCATATAAAAGAAATACCATTACTTTTATGGTGTTAGACAGAATAACTAGTCATTTGTGGAAAGTAGCCATTTAATAAATTTTTTGGTTCAGAAATTTGGTTCTGGAAGAAATAAAATCTTTCCACATAAAAGTAAAAGTAATGGAGGCTCTTTTATTTTTTCGAAATTCTATACTTTTAAAATTGCACTTTTTTATGATAATGGTGGCTGGAGACGTAGAGAATATATATATATAAAAAAAGACTCAAAGATAAATTCCAACTCTGAAATGTCGATTTCAGAATATTGTTACAAATCGTTTGATAGTTCCACGCTATCTGAAAATAAAACGTTATATAAAAGGGCAATTTTGAAGTTTTCGCCGTTCCAATTTAGAACACAGTTTTAAGTTTCATTTTAGATTTTTTTTTAAGAAACGTTAAGTAAATTTAACGTGAAACGCCTTAAAAATCAGCTACATGGTCAGGTCCGGATTTAGTTCCTTATTACAGGCCCATCAACGTCATTGATGGGGAAGGGGGGGGGGGGGGGCTTCTCGTAAAAATAGTATCTAAGAATTAAAAGCATGGCATATTAAGTGTATAATTCATCTGAAAACTATGAAATTTTATAACGGTTTTGGAAAAATTGCCTAATCGTTATAAAAAAAATTGCGATAATAATATCGTATTTGTCAAAGTATAAACAGCTTTGGTGCAATTTGTACACAATTAATTAAAAATTGGGGCCCCCTAAAGCCAGTACATGGTGTATCAGCACAAAAACACTATATTACGTTTTTAAGGTGACCTATTGCGACATTATAACTCGGTGGCAAATTGTACGATCGACACGAATTTCGTTTCGCTATTGTAGCATCTTGAAATAAAGAGAAGCAAATCACATATGGGGCGTGAATAAAAACCCGCTTCCAACGAATGTGCATTTGTGGCGACATATCTTTATTTGTACAATCTTCTGAAATAAACGTTTCGCGTAAAACCTCTCAGGCCGTGCTTCAAAACAGCCACACCCGTATTTTCGCCACTGTTTCTTGCGTAAAAGAAGCCCAATGCAATCTGAAGTCATGTGGAAATAGACCCAAAACTTGTGTTCCTAACAACGGAAGGATTTTGATATCTCACAGAAGAAAAAAAGTATCGATAAATTCCCTGTCACACCTATTATGTAGGATGACTTTGAAGTACTACGCCGTTTTTCTTATCTTCGGTACACATGTGACGTTGAACGAACAAACTGACTTCGCAATAGGCGCTTCGATTGATGAACCGGCATGCAACTGTCGAGGATTTTGTAAAAGTATTTTTAAAATAAAAAATTAAAGAATGCAACATTATTCACGTAAGTAAAGGTAGGGAGTGACTCGGGATGTTTCCATGGTTACCTAACTTGATTTATGCTAAAGGGAAAAAAACCTTTTGGTATTGTGTTGTGTAAATCTCATTTATAGATTCGTCGGAAAAGAGTGTGTCACAAAGTTATTTTGCTTTTCTGTACTGCAATCCATTGCATAAAAATAGAAATAATATTTTGTATTTTTCGGAATCTTTAGGTTCTTATTTATGGATCGAAAAAGTCATTTTCGAATGGTATAACTAACTCTGTTGTCGTTTTATCATTAAAGTTGGAAAAATATGTCCTTGCGTTTTTTATATCAGCAGACTCTGCGCTTCGTGACAATGGATTGCTTAGATCCAGTGTCTTGAAGGGAAACTCATCAATCCAGTATCTTCAACTGCTCATGAAAAGCGCAAGGACACGTTCTCCCACTGTATAGAAAGTCGTATGGATGGCACGTGTTTTTACGTCACAAACACAAAGCCTATTTCGGCTTCCGAGTGTGTCGTGACCAACAAGAGTTACGATTTCGTCCTCCTCCGCCCCTTTTTGGCCTTCAGTTTATGACGTAAACAGCAGATACCATACGGCTTTCTATACAGTGGGCGCTGGTTGAATCCGAGCTATCAACCCAATGCCGTGACTACGCGCGTCATAGCTTACTTGGTGATGATTCGGATGGGTGATTGAATTAACGACGTACAGAGCTACACAGTGGGATATTGAGGACTGTTCGGGGTCTATCCCGAATGACGACTCGGGAATTATACCGAATACTGCCTCGTAATTTTGAACCATGACAGATGTCGAGGACAATAACCCAGCTGGCTCTTTAAAATTCAATACAACGACCGACGTGAGGACATTCGGACCACGACAGATTTAACGTGTACTAGTCCCCAATACACGAAATGCGCACTAGATTCGAATATAGAGGTGCAAACTCGCAACCCTCCGATTACGATCCCGCTGATATTCCATCGACGAGGAAGGAATTCGCAACTCTTCATTACGAGCTCCTAGTAGCAGTAGTCCACTGTTCAGTCTAGTGCGACATTTATTAAACCAACCAATTACGAGTTCGTCATTTTTCTGACCATCGTGGAACCCTCAGTGTTGCTTAGTGGATAAAGGCGTTCGGCTAGTAATCAGAGGATTGCGAGTTCGAGCCCGACCGATGGACTTGACAAAGAAAAGTAAGTAAAAATGTAGTGATTTTGTGATTGGAGGGTTGCCAGCTTCGCTACTAAAATACTAGGAAGTCGTCTAAAAATATCCGACAAATTATATTGGCGTATATACGGGACAGGTGCACGATAAATATGATCAGGGTTCAATGTCCTGACGTCTATTGAGGTTAAGTCGGGTGCCAGCTCAGGTGTTGTCCTCGTCATTTGACCAAGGTTCAAAAATACTAGGCATTGTCCCAGGGACTTTCCATCAAGATAGGCCACGAAACGTCACCAATAGCAAACTGTGCAGCTCTAGTGTAACGTTAATTAACCAAAATCAAACCAATCCATCGCCAATGATCCAATGTGTAGCTCTAGTGCGACGTTAATTAAACAAACCAACCCCTTGTTAATTTTCGAAATTTTTTCTTCAGTTTTACAGTAACCAATTTTATACAGTTACATTAATTATGCACCAAAGTTTCATCCAAAGGATTAGTAATCCCCTTCAACACTGTATTGGATTAATCAATATAATCCTTCGAATTCATTACGGGAGAGTGGAGTCTTTCACTTTTCGAGTATCTGCCATCGCGGTTAATTATCCCACCACTCAAAAGATGCCCTGAACACAATGGAAGCGCTTTTAATTGATTGGCCCTTGGAAGGGCAAAAACATGCTCCATTCTCATGCAATATGCCCCTTAACGCATTAAGGGGTTGGGTATGTGTGGCATTACTTCAACTTCGTTTTTTTGAACTGACTTCAGCACGCCAATACCGCCAAACTCGCCAAGGAGAAAGTTATCAATTCGACTGTTATATATTAAAAAAAAAATTAATGTATGTTCGCGCATGATTTCTGTTTTAATTTCAATATTTTTGTTGGATAGTTTGGACACTTTTATAAAAAAATATACTCTTAACTGACTTCAGAACGCCAATCATTACCGCCAAACTCGACAAAGAGAAAGTTATCAATTCGACTGTTATATATTAAAAAAATAATAATAATGTATGTTCGCGCATGATTTCTGTTTTAATTTCAATATTTTTTTGTTGTTGTTGGATAGGGGATGTCCCATTTGGACACTTTTATAAAAAATATACTTTTAACTGACTTCAGAACGCCAATCATTACCGCCAAACTCGCCAAGGAAAAAGTTATCAATTCAAATGTTTTATATTAAAAAAAATTGATTTTTGTTCTAATTTGGATATTTTTGTTGTTTTTGGATAGGGTGTGTCACACTTTGAAACTTTTATAAAAAAAAATATCCTTTTAACCGACTTCTGAGCACCAACCAATACCGCCAAACTCGTCAAGGAGGAAGTTATCAATTCGACGGTTATATATATTAATTTTTTTTAATATATGTTCGCGCATGATTTCTGTTTTAATTTTGATATTTGTTGTTGTTGCTGGATAGGGGATGTCTCATTTGGACACTTTATAAAAAAATATCTTTTTAACTGACTTCAGAACGCCAATCATTACCGCCAAACTTGCCAAGGAGAAAGTTATCAATTCAAATGTTTTATATTAAAAAAAAATATTTTTGTTTTAATTTGGATATTTTTTTTAGTGTAGTTGGATAGCGGATGTATCATTTGGAAATTTTAATAAAAAATATCCTTTTAACTAACTTCAGCACGCCAATCAATACCGCCAAACTCGCCAGGAAGAAAGTTATCAATTCGACTGTTATATATATTTAAAATTTTTTAAGTGTTTGTTCGCGCATGATTTTAGTCTTAATTCGGATATTTTTTGTTGTTGTTGGATAAGGGATGTCTCACTTGGAAACTTTTATAAAAAATATTAGGTTTTCATTTAACTATCCTCAATTATCCGGACCGTTTGTAAAAAAGATTGTCCGGTTTCGGAAATTCTTTTATTTGTTGGATAGAGAAAAATCTACTTTGGCAATAAAATTCGAACCAAATTGGTTAATCGGCTTTTATTTATAAGGAAATGTGGTGTTACTGTACTTTATTTGAAATTTTTTCCGGATTTCAAAATACTTTCTGTGTTGAATCGATTACAATATAAATTCATTTCCCTGGCATTTATTGAACCGGATAACATATTATCCGGGACGAGGAAAAACGTAAGCAACTTTAGTTTCCTGGTGAATAATGACGTGGCAAAGTTCTCTGGTAAGTTAAAATCTGAAGAAACATAAAAATTAAATAAGTAGTTTCACGTAAAAATTCACAAATTGATTATAATTATTACAAAAAACAATCATGCATATTGTTTGGTATTAAGTAACAATATTGATTTTAAGTCTAATATCACAAATATTTGGATGGTTTCTTGAAATAACGTCATACTACAATTGGACAGTGATGTTTTGACATCGTTCAGGATCTGAAAGACCCCTAAACACTACTTCACCATTTTGAACCCTAAATAGATGATGAGGACTTCACCTGTCTTCAAACTACCACACCCCTTACCTACAGGAAGACATTTGAGCCACGACCGATTTAAGGTGCACCAGCCCACTCTACACGGTGAGGCTTACATAAATCTGTAACCTTGTTGACGTAATAAATTGACAACCCCTTAAAGGCACCCCCAAACCCAACAACAACATCAAAATTAAAAGGGGGACAGACCAGAGAATCTCTCAGGCGCAGCTCCCGAATCTCTTTCGTACAGTTGTAAAAGTAGCGTGTGCTTCCCTGCTGGGACTAGTACACAGGGATGCAAGAGAGGTTGGTTGCCATGGTAACAATCCTTTCGTGAAAAGGGTAGTGGAGGGAAAAGGATTGAGCGAGTGGAATTGTTTCATTTTGGGATGCTTGCAGAGTTCTTGTTCTTTGTGGGGTGTTTTCTCTTGGGGCAGGTTCCGAGATTGTTCGATGAGGGGATCTGGCAACGGGGCGAGGCGACCGACTTTTGCTGAGGTGTGTGAAATCGGGAAAATTGTTGTGAAAGAAAAGGTTAGGGTTGTATACTGGAATTTGGTGGTTTGTTAGCGATATTGAGATAGGTTATGGGTTGGGGATATCTTGGAGAATTTACGCAAGGTAAAATGGGTAAGTACAGGTTATGAAATGCATAAATAAACAAAGAAAGAAATTGCCAAATACCTGATTTGGTATTTAGAAAAAAAATTAAAGCCAAAAAAAATAATTTATAAATTTAAATTCGAATATTTTTCATATCGTAATATGATGCATAACGGGAAAAAGAAAACATACTTCCCCGAAAAAACCGGATGTAATTATTATTTAAGAAACAATGTATTTTTTCAACTCTTTTCGTAAAAAGGAAAATTATTTTTTACTTTTTAGCGCATTTTTCTTGAAGTCGTTTTTTTTTTTTTTTTTTAAAGATTTTATTTTTCCCTTCTTAGTTTTTAAATTAACAAGGGGTTTCACCCCCTGCTATTATTCACCAAGAAATTCAAGTTACAACTTGTGCTCACATTTTATCTCAACAGTGTACATTGTAAAACAATCCCTAGCCATGCCAACAAATGCCAGGTAAACGAAATGTCATTGTTGTACAACTTGTATTAAACAATGACAACATTCGAAATTGGTGAAACTCTTAAAAAAAAAGTCCGGTTAATCGATATATCCGAATATATAACAACCGGATAACCGATTATTTTTTGCAATATTTGCCAAAGTCGATTTTTCTCTATCCAACAAAATATAAACTTCGAAATCGGACAATATGTTTTTTTCAAACGGTCCGGTTGAAAATTCCGGATATTTAAATGCCGGATAGCCGGATATTTTTTTCAAAAACAAAAAAAATATCCAAATATCTGAATTAGAACAGACATCTTGCACAAACATACATAAAAGTAGAATTGATAACATCTCTCCTTTTGGCGCGCTTTGGCGGCTTTTATTTAAAGTTTTTGGCGGTTTTATATTAAAGTTTGGATTGGCGCACTTTTTAGGCGGTTAAGTCACTCAAATTTCCAATCTTCATTCTGTGTAATTAAATTTTTGTACGGTTCATACGGATAAACAGACATAAAAATGCCATAGATTTTATAACGATTATATCTAAAGCACACTAAAAACAATCACAACTCTTTCGATTGTTAAGTATGACGCATTGCAGTCTTACATTAGTTTAAATGAAATGCAAAATGATTTGAATGACTGATTTTCGCGTGATGTCAGACTATGCAGGAAATTTCCGACGTTAGTAACCCCCCCTGAAAGGTCTGAAACAATTGCATATAAAAAATATAAATGAACTATTACTCAGCTTAAAAATCACGGTGTTGTTTGATCATTGTCAACATTGTCTGTGGTAAGAATTGAGGAAACTATTTTGATTGAGTCTGTATATTATTATGCAAGTATAACGTTTTGCTGTAAAATAAAATAATTAAAAATTTCTTTGCTTGTACCGATAATTCTTAATTTCCTGTTTCTATAAAACTCATTTCCAGATTTTAATTTGGTTTTTGTGGGGAATAGTCTTTAAAAAAAATCAGGTACATGGTCGTTAAAATCAGGTACATGGGGAATGAGAAGAGAAACAATTTGATTGAAGGGTGATCCATTCTGACATTATAACTCCGCGGTTTGGTTTGGTTAATTAACGTCGCACTAGAGCTGCATAGTGGGCTATTGGCGACGGTTCGGGGCCTATCTCGAAGGAAAGACCCGGGAACGATGCCTCGTATTTCTGAACCATGGTCAGATGACGAGGACAACACCTGAGCTGGTACCCAACGCCTTCAATAGATGTCGGGACTTTGGACCCCGATCAGATTTATCGTGCACCAGTCCCGTATACACGCCGTTAATTTTTTGTGGATGTTCTGGACGACATTCTAGTATTTTGGTAGCGAAGAAGACCCTCCAATCACAATATCACTACTTTTTACTATTCTTTAGTCTAGTCCATTGCAAGGTGTGAACCGGGGACCGTTGCATTCCCAGCAGACGCCCTAATCCACTCGGCCACGGAGGCCTATAACTCCGCGGAAAATAGCATGATTGACATAAATTTGGTCTTGTTTGATAAGAAATTAAGTACCGATGCGTGTATCATCTTGAAATTAAGAAAAAAAACATACGTCAGTTGCGTCAGACGGAAAAACCGGGTTTTCTTCCTCCTGTTGGCGAGGTTTTTGTTGTCTACCAATTCCCTTTTCTATAATCTGCTGTAATGACATTTCCCGTAAAAACCTTCTAGCCGTATTCCGACGCCCCCAATGCCAATTTTTTTTATTAACTGTCATTAAAAACATCCCGATGGATAAAAATAATTAAACTGTCATTCATTAATTTTTCTATGGATAAATTAACAACGCAATTGAACTACACAATGGGCTATTGGAATGGGCTGGGGATGTATTCCGAAAGAAAAACCCAGGAACACCACCTCGTATTTTTGAACCTTGGTCAGATAACCGAAAGGCACTTACCAAAATTGGTTTGGCTTGGTTTTGTTAATTAACGTCGCACTAGAGCTGCACAGTGGGCTATTTTCGAATGTTCTGGGTCTATCTCGAAGGAAAGACACGGGAACACACACACACATTCATACATGCACCTCGTTATTTTAAAACCGTAGTCAGATGACGAGGAAACACCTGAACTGGCACCCAACGCCTTCAATAGACGTCGGGACTTGGAACCCCGATCAGATTTATCGTGCACCTGTCCCGAAGTCCCGTATACACGCTTTAATTTTCGAAGATGTTCTGGATGACTTTTCTAGTATTTTGTAGCGAAGCTGGCAACTCTCCGATCACAAGATCACTGCGTTTTTTTACTTTTCTTTGTCCAGTTCATCGTCTAGGAATCCTCATATTCCCAGCCGACGCATTTAACCGCTCGGCCACGGAGGCCTTTCATATTTTTGAACCTTGGTCAGATAACCGAGGGCACTTTCCAAAATACCACACAAAGTTCAAAGTGACAAGATTTTGACCTCGATAGATTTAACGTACACTATCCTCCTCTACACGGCGGATGTTTGGCAGAAGACGAGGAACAAACCCTCAACCCTCCGTTTATGAGCTCGGTACTTCCCCGGTGGCCAGATCAGCGTCCCCTAGCTAAAACTTGAACGGTCTCGGATGGTACCCGGGTCCCCTGCTTGTTCCCGGGTCTTTCCTTCGAGATATGCTCCGAATAGCTCAAAATACAGCTCTAGTGCAACGTTATTTACCCAAACCATCGAACTTTCTGCAATTTAGAAATTGAGCTAAATTTCCCTTTTACATAATACTATCAAGAGAATATAATATATATCAAGCTACAATGTATACGCTGTACTACAAAACTAGTTGTTTCATTCAATCAACTTGTGTGGAAATGGTTTTTACCACTGAACTCTAACTGTAACTGTAACTTCTGGATGGCTCAAAACTTTTTTTCAGTATGGGGGCGTTGAAGCCTATGTGAAAGCAGCCATACTGAACCCCCAAAAAAATTTAATACCATAGCATTGTAGAAATATTAAATGTATATAAATATTATATTTTATTCTTATATAATTAATTTTGATATTGCCAAACAAATAGTTTTTGTTCTTGCTTTTTAACCACTTCGACTTGTAAATGATTTTATATTTTAATAGTAGATTACATTTAAAATGGGTTTCAAAAGAAAATAGAAGTTTTTTCTTCTATTTTCTTTTGAAACTCAGCCAAAAGCAGTAGATGTTGGTTTATTTTAAGAAGAAAAATTTGTCAAATGTTGGGGTAGCGATGAAATTGGAGTACAGTTGTTACTTCAGTGGTTCTTACTTAAACGCTTCATTAATATATACAAGTGGAGTAGCAATTCAAAAATTATGAGGGGGTGGGGGGCTCAAATTACATACCCACAATATTTACCAATCTATCTATATATATATAAAGAGCATTGAATCAAGTGTCTGTGGCTATGTTTCTTATACAAATCAATCTACAGTTTTATTCCAAGCTTGATGACACTTGGCCTTCAAAATAAGTGAAATATCACTGTCTACACGAGATTTCAAAATACCACTCCCACCCCCTTTCCACCTCTAAGAGCTGAAATGACTTGTTACTAAGCCACTAGATGGCGCCACAGCAAAGAAATCGGCCAACACCCTGCGTAAAGCCCGCGAACTTCTACTAGTATAAAATAAATAAACGCTAATTAATAGTTATACTACTTAGTAATTAACCATTAATATGCATTTAGAAGTTAATTAGTAACTGTTAATTATCAAAATTTTTATTTATACCTTAATTACTTGCATAATATTCTCAAGAAATTTAATAATTTTGTTATTATTTAAAATGAGGATCAACATAATATTCATAAATTGTATGCCATTTTTGTGTGTCTAAGATCTGATTTAGGATATTGGTAGCAAACTTTGATTTTTGTTTGTTTTGTTTTAAATAACGTCGCACTAGAGCTGCACAGTGGGCTATTGACAACGGCCCGGGGACTATCTCGAAGGAAAGACCCGGGAACGATGCCTCGTATTTTTGAACCATGGTCAGATGACGAGGACAACACCCGAGCTGGCACCCGACGCAACCTCAATACGCGTCAGGATAATGGACCCCGATCAGATTTATCGTGCACCAGTCCCGTGTACACGCCAGTATAATTTGTTGGATGTTCTGGACGACTTTCTAGTATTATTTTAGCGAAGCTGGCAACCCTCCGATCGCAAGATCACTACTTTTTTACTTTTATTTGTCAAGTCCATCGCACGGATTCGAACCACCAATCCTCTGATTAGTAGCTGAACGCCTTAACCACTGAGCAACTGGGGCTCTAGCAAACTTTGATTTAAAATTCTATTGGATCTCGGTGCCCTTAAGCATCTGTCTTCCCTATGCCTATGATGTATACCTCAATCTGCATTAAAGGGATCAGTTTGATTAAGGACTAAATGCAGCTGGTAGAAATGTAAGTACACCTTAACTTATATTACTAATCAGCTGCATTTAGTTCTTAATCTCGCTGACCTTAAATGCAAATTTTGTTTTAGTCCTTTTCTTGACTTGTTATAACAAAAAATATCATGGTTACATGGGATAATATTTGATTATTTCGTATTGTACTTGCATAGTTCTACTTACAAAACCTAATCGGAACACTAGTCACGAATGAGAATAGAAAAGTCATACAATTTTAACCCCATAGTAGTTCTTTTGATACATTTTAACATTTCCAGTTGATTGAAATTCGTGTAGTATTTGACAGATTCAGAGCGATCAAATTTCAGTAACATCCTGCGAAATTACAAAAACAGGGATCCACAATTACAACTTTCTAGAAACATAAGGGTAAAAAAACTTAGATTCATTTATCATAGTTTACGCATTTGTAAGGATTGGTATAGAATATAACGTATAATTAACAAATTTTCGATTCTTTTATAGTTAAAAATCAATTTCGAATATGATGTAAGTTGCTAATATTTAAGCTTATTTATTCATATAATTGCACTTACAAAACAATCGGTCAGCACTTGTCATGAACTTAGACTGCTTGGTATCAGTTTAGTCGTCTTATATTGGGGGATTATGGCTTCATAGTGACATTTGTTTTTATAAATTGTCACTTTACACTCCACACAACTTTCAGACAAATGGTTTAAGCTGTCAACTAATCAAATATATTTTTTAAAAAATCGTCGTTTTCTGCAATCGCTACGAATCGTAGATTAGAACTGAAATTGCGGTTATTAAACATGCCAGCGTATGACGAGTATTTTACAAATTTTTTCCTCACACGGTGGCAAGGTCAAAGGGGGGTGGGGGGGGAGGGTTTTAGTCAATTAATTTCTACCTTCAATATTTAAGACTACTACATTTAGGTGTAACGCTAAGAACTACTTGGCTACACTCGGTATCGAACCGAAGAACTTCGGCTTGCTACTGTGCCAGTCAGGCCAAAGTGATCACTCTCGTCTAAACGGGAGTATTTGGTAGATGAAGTGAACCCCACAGTATGTAGATTACCATTTCAGAATTCCAATTAATTTTAAAACCTCAAATTCCCGAAAATTGCTCTTAACACATCTGTGCTGGAATTAATAAATGTGGTTGGGATTTCATTGTTAAGTTCATTAAGTATTTATTTTTTCAAAATTAATATTGTGCAATTAATAAGGTTCAGCAGATAATTTTCAACATCACAAGAAATATTAAAATCTACTTACGATACAAGATGCCGTACTGGCGCAAAACAATACAATTTATCGGTGCTGTCACGAGCAAGGAACGAGACAAAATCCTGAAGAGAATTCGATTACAAACACCAACTATTCGACAGTCACAACAATAACCGAACTATCCAATGATTGTGCTGCCGACCGACTTGCCTTTATACAGTCTCCTGACGTCACTACGGTGAGCCGAAACAAAGTAGATTTTTCTTGCCCTGCCCTTTCGTTTCGGCGAAGAAGTCAGACCGGAAGTGACCTAACGGGTCCATTGTTTAGAGTTTACACGTGTGAATTAGTTTCGTTTTGGATTCAGGAAGTTGGGGGGTTTGTGGAAAAGCAAATTTCATATTCGTGAGGTGTGGTATTGATTTTGTTTTGATTATTTTAGGAGAGAGAGAGAGAGACGGGGAGAACAAGGATAAATATTTATCAACCAGTTAAAATACCCAGGGACGCCCCAGAATTGCCTTTAGTACCCGCGGGGAGAACCTAGTAGTAGGGCCTTTTACAGGCACGTATGTATGGTTGTGGTTTAGGGGGTTCAAACCCTTCTCATTGCAACTGAAGGGGGAAAAAATTAAAATCGAATTACTGTAAAAATCATAAAGATACGAAAATATTCAATTTCTCGTATAATACTTCTTGTTGAACTGCATGAGGGAAAACCTGGTAATCCTATCTCAAAGGAGAGACCCGGGATTAATGTCTCATATATTTTAACAATGGCCAGATGACGAGGCTCAGTAGCGGCGATTCGGGGGGCAAGGGGGGGGGGGCGGTTGCCCCCGCACTTTTTTCGGAAGTTGCCCCCTCACTTTTTTAGTATAGCGCTTTTTAAAAATAAAAGTTTAGTCAATTGTTTTACTGCATTGCTAAAACCAGGAAAAATGTCGTACCCCAACTGCCCCTCCCCACCCACTACTACAGACGATTAACACATTTACTGAACAAGAGAATGTGTCCATCGGCCATCGTAAATACTTAAACAAGGCTGGCCGTCATTTGAAGTGTCATGTCTCTGTAGCTAGTGCTTAAATAGCTACTGAAAGGAAAACTACGATATTTTTAATCGCCTATTGTGAAAACGTTTTGTTACGTATACATATATTTATTAATTTTTCAGCTATCCAATTTACAATATTGAAGTAAATGAACAGTTCAGTTGTTCGCTCTCTAGATTAATATACATATGCTTTTGTTATAAAATTCTTGTAATATATTTCTATTTTCGGAAATGGAGCATAATTATTATTTTTCTGAGAAAAAATTTCAAGGTCTCTCGAGTCCAATTTTTTCTCTTTCAGCTCACTCTCCCCCCCCCCTCCCCCTTGCCTATTTGAGATCTTGCCACCTCACTTTTAGCACCCAATCGCCCGCCACTGACGAGGGTAACACCCGAGCTGGCAACCGACACAACATAAATAAGCATCCGAATATTGGACCACGATAAAATTTAACATGCACCATTTCCGTATACACGCCGGTGAGTTATATAGAAGCGTGAAGTAATAAAAATTAGATGTGTCATTTGATATAACAAACGCTAACTTAATTTATACTTATGCAGATTAATTCAAAGTCAAAGGTACGATATTATTAATTTAGTTTAAATAAACGTAACACGCACATGTACATATGTTACCATTAGATATATTAGTTCTGTAGTATAGATCCCTTTTACGACTCTTACACGTGACGAATCTTAACAATTGAGGTCTCAAAAGAAAGAGAATTTCCTGGAGGACTGACCAATGTTATGTTCATCTCATAAATGTCAACAGTTTGTTTTAAAATGCGCTTGAAAGAATTATTACATAAATAAATATCTTTATATATGTATTTCTAAGATGTAGCTTGAACGTGCTTTTCCCAAAAACGACGGACAAATAAAATTGTTCATGCGATAATTCTCGCACGGTTAGGCTAGTATTTATTATTTCTATAGTATATATACCCTTTACACAGTTTATGCGTTACGAATCTTAACTAGTCAGGTTTCGAAAGAAAGGGAATTTCACAGAGCACTAATGAATCGTACGGTTATCTTATAAGTTTTAACGGTTTGTTTAAAAAATGCGTAAACGAATTATTGGATAAAGATACATCTTTAAAAAAAACTAAAAGATCTAAATGGAACGTGCCTTTGCAGCTTGGTCGGTAGCGTGCTGGACTCCGGAGCAATATATCGAAGGTTCGAATTCCGACGGGGGCCACCGTTTTTTTTTAATGTACTACCTTTAACGGGTTCTTCAGCAACGATGGGACGAACAGCTTGTAATTATCTATATAAGTTTTCTTAATAAATTTATTTAAAAATGTCTAGTAATTTAATTTATTTTTCGCGAAAAGTCAGGACATAATTTACTTAGATTAGCCCTCTTTTTCCCAGGTCTTTCGGAACAAAACATAATTCCCTCAACATCAGTAAAAAATCTTATAATAGCATTTATCGGTAAATACTTTATCGGCAAAAACTACTGTGATGTATATTTAGCATCGTAAAACAAAAGTCTGAACAAAAGACAATCCTTTGTTTTCTCTCCAAGGCGGGGATTTGAAGATGATTGAGTCAAGAAAAGATTTTCAGTAGAAGAAATAATAATCCCTTTGAGAAAGTTTTCTCCATTTTTTTTTTCCCTAGTTGGCACTATAAAGGACATTTTTATCGAAGTTAGGTTAGATTTTTTTTTAATGCTTTTTTTATTTAAAAATATTGTATATTCAAAGGGAAGTTAAATGTGTGGAGGTATTAAAAAAAAATTAAAGAAAAAATAATGATATACTAATGCATATCGTTTTTTAAGCCCGTGATAGTTAAAAATCACAACTTTCCAGGAAACGATTTTTTTTGTATAGTAACTGCAATAGAATTCTATGTCGAAGAGATAAATTTAGACCTCTTTATAGCACGTTCCTTACTTAATGTACTTACTTAATGCACTATACTTAATACACTTATTTAATGCATTATACTTAATGCACTATACTTAATACACTTACTTAATGCACTATACTTAATACACTTACTTAATGCACTATACTTAATGCACTATGCTTAATGCACTATACTTAATGCACTACTTAATGCACTATACTTAATGCACTATTCTTAATGCACTATACTTAATGCACTATACTTAATGCACTATACTTAATGCACTATACTTAATACACTTACTTAATGCACTATACTTAATACACTTACTTATGCACTATACTTAATGCACTACTTAATGCACTATACTTAATGCACTATACTTAATGCACTATACTTAATGCACTATATACTTAATTCGCTATATACTTAATGCACTATACTTAATGCAATATACTTAATGCACTATACTTAATGCACTACTTAATGCACTATACTTAATGCACTACTTAATGCACTATACTTTATGCACTATACTTAATGCACTATACTTAATGCACTATACTTAATGCACTATACTTAATACACTTACTTAATGCACTATACTTAATGCACTATACTTAATGCACTATACTTAATGCATTATACTTAATGCACTATACTTAATACACTTACTTAATGCACTATACTTAATGCACTATACTTAATGCACTATACTTAATGCACTATGCTTAATGCACTATACCTAATACACTTATTTAATGCATTATACTTAATGCACTATACTTAATACACTTACTTAATGCACTATACTTAATACACTTACTTAATGCACTATACTTAATGCACTATGCTTAATGCACTATACTTAATGCACTACTTAATGCACTATACTTAATGCACTATACTTAATGCACTATACTTAATGTACTATACTTAATGCACTATACTTAATACACTTACTTAATGCACCATACTTAATGCACTATACTTAATGCACTATACTTAATACTCTTACTTAATGCACTATACTTAATGCACTATACTTAATACACTTACTTATGCACTATACTTAATGCACTACTTAATGCACTATACTTAATGCACTATACTTAATGCACTATACTTAATGCACTACTTAATGCACTATACTTTATGCACTATACTTAATGCACTATACTTAATGCACTATACTTAATGCACTATACTTAATACACTTACTTAATGCACTATACTTAATGCACTATACTTAATGCACTATACTTAATGCACTATACTTAATGCACTATACTTAATACACTTACTTAATGCACTATACTTAATGCACTATACTTAATGCACTATACTTAATGCACTATACTTAATACACTTACTTAATGCACTATACTTAATGCACTTACTTAATGCACTCACAACACTCACCCTTGTTATCTGAACAAAATGATATATATATATATATATATATATGCATTTTCGGACTTAATATTAACAGGGCTTAAACAACGATATGATTAGTTTTGTTTGATATTGCTGATGAAACATTTTATGTACAAATATAATATTTAAACCTAGAAATTAATATTGATACAATAACCTTTTGGTTAATTCATAGTACACGGTACGACCGATATTTGGCGACAATTAGAAAGCATTAAAGTTTATGTTTTGGCAACCATTACTGATGACACGCAGAGCACTATTTCTGGCAATCCTAACATGTCCGAGTGTTCGAAGGACTGTCTAAGCACCACAATTGACTGCTCTAAAGGTGTACCAGCTGCTATCCTTAGCAGCTAGCTACCGTTGGCCGGAGACCACAATTGCTCGGGGCCATAAATCGACGTAGGAATCTGTGACATTAGCGCACGGTATGTGCGCTAAGCGTTTGGCAAGATTGCGCCAAGGTCTTGGCGACAATTTTCAGTATCGCACCAAGTACTAGGAATTGACCTCCCCTTTTTTTTTTTAAACTTTTCGACGCAAAACGTAGCGCTTTGTTATTATTACTGAAATGAATACAAACTTTAGGGCCTGAATTCGAAATTTACAAAATATTTGCTCATATATCAAAAACTTAATGAACATATTTTTCTGAGATTTTTTTTTATATCATAGTTGAGGAAGGCTTCAAAGTTGATTATTGTTCGGTATTTTATTTAAATAAGAAGAGTTTTATCTATCAAAATATTTTCCGTTTGTATTTTCCATTTAACGTAAAAGTCAAATAGTGTCATCAACAATAAGACATACGGACAGACATAATAGCATCATTAATAGGTTTCCGTATTCGTTTACGTACGGCATCCTAAAAATGCAAAAATAATTTTATCTTCAAAAACTTAACACTCTTAATTAATGATATTCAATTAGCATATTTACGTTAATTGTTACTTAGAAAATACTCTGATGTTAAATACAGTAATTAAATTAATTAACGAGAACCCACTTTAACTTAAATAAATCCAATATTCTACACTACCGATTAATGTCAACAGCACTTATAATTTCATTCCGGCAAGCGAAAGTTTACCGATTTAGCTTTCAGAAAAATCTAACCACTTAGTAGAGATATGGCAAATAGTTATTAACTTATGCTAACACACCAGAGATCGTTAGCAAACACATTAATTCGATATAGAAAGGGCAAGGGAAAGTATGTAACGGACATAATCGATATCTATTCTTTGATCATTTTGGTATTTCGTGCATTTCCGTACACGGGCATTTTTTAACCGACTGCCCAGCGCGCCAACCAAAACTCCAAAATAAAACCGCTAGAAATTTTAAATTAAAACTGCCAAATCGCGCGCCAAGTCGAGAGGTTATAGATTTGACTGTTATGTATTTTTTTTATGTATGTTCGCGCAGGATTTCGGTTTTAATTCAGATATTTGCCCAATTTTGTTGTTGTTGGATATAGGACGTTTCATTTGGGAGCAATTGAAAAATTTATCCGGTTATCCGTCATTTAACTATCCGGAATTCTCAATTAACCGGACCGTTTGAAAAATTTTTTTTGTCCGATTTCGAAAATTCTTTTTTTGTTGGATGGAGAAAAATTCACTTAGGCAAAATCTGCCAAAAAAATCGGTTATCCGGCTGTTATATATCCGGAAATGTCGATTTACCGGAGTTTTTTTAAACAATTTATCCGATTTCATATTATTTTCATTTTTTAACAGAAGTTGTACAATAATGACATTTCGTTTACCCAGCATTTATTGCCATGTATAGGGATTGTTTTACGATATACAATATACATTGTTGAGACAAAATTAAGCACAAAAATGTTGTTACTTGAATTTCTTGGTGAAAAATAGCAGGGGCAAAGCTCTCCGCTAAATTCAAAACTAAAAAGGGAAAAATAAAATAATCTTTCTAATCAAAAAGAAAACCGAGATGAAGAAAATGAGCTAAAAACTAAAAAAATAATTTATAATTTTACGTAATTTTTTTTTATTTTATTAAAGTTTTTTGAAGTTGGTGCCAATTTACAAAAATCTCACCTAAATTTTGGCACCGATTTCAAAAAGTTGTAATAAGTATAAAATTGATATTGAATAACTCAATTTTTTCAACTCGTTCGTAAAATTTAAAATTATTTTTTACTTTTTAGCGCATTTTCTTCAAGTCGTTGTTCCTTTTTTTTTAGAAAGATTATTTTATGTTTACTTCTTTTTAATAGTAATCAAAAATTTTAAGTTAGTAATTTTTTTTAGGAATTCTAGGGGCTCTGCCCGCCTACTCTCTAACGCTCGTCTAACTCCGGTGGCCTTGCTGCGCAAAAATACCATACCTCGCCTTCCGACGAGGAGCGCGGTCTGTACCCAATTTTAAAATAAATGTTTATTCACACCAACCCTAAGAATTTCTACTAAGTTGCCTTTTCCTTCCTTTAACGGCACATGGCTGATTATTCTACTCCCCACTTCGAAAATGTTGCTTCTTGATCAACAATATATTTATCATAAAAATTAGTGAATCGTCGTTGGCTATTGCGTTTGATTGGTTTCCACACTGTAAAAAAAAAGGTACTTAAAAATGAGTACCTGACCATACTCGTTTTTCTTTGAGTACAATTGCATCGTAAATGTGCGATGACGTACTGAAATTTAAGTAATCGTACGTTTGGTAAAAATGAGCAGTGGGATTTAATATTGCTCATCTCAGCTTCTGTTCAAGTCATCTTAACAAAGCAACCTGACACACTTTAAAATAGTAGTTGAGAAGATGGTTTTCCACATTATTTGATGTTGATTGCTTAAAGAGAAACTAATAAGTTATTACAACTCAATTATCTTACTTCCCATTCTTTTGGCACACCTTTTTAACATTTCTTCTGTTTATAATTTCTTCACGTAGCCCTGGTAGTACAACAGATAAGGCACTGGACTGCGGTGCCTGAGGATCTGGGTTCGATTCTCGGTAAGTCTTGGTTGTAATTGGAGGCCTCCGTGGCCAAGTGGATTAAGGCGTCAGCTGGGAATCCGAGGTTTCCTGGGTCGAACCTGTGCGACGGACTAGACTAAGAATAGTAATAAAAGTAGTGATATTGCAATCGGAGGCTTGCCAACTTCGCTACCAAAATATTAGAATGTCGTCCAGAACAATTAACGGCGTGTATACGGTACTGGTGCACGATAAATCTGATCGGGGTACAAAGTCCAACGTCTGTTGAAGGCGTTGGATGCCAGCTCAGGTGTTGTCCTCGTCATCTGACCATGGTTCAAAAATACGACGTATTTTATTCAGTTTGACATATTTTACTCATTTTTGAGTATATGTCGTTTTCAAAGTGAATCTTATGCATATTCGGTATATGCATTGAAGGTCTTAGGTTTCTAAGGTATTCCTCATATTTTTAAGTGTAAAAGAAAAGCTCTTATGTGACTGTAAAGTTTAATGCTGTTTCTATTCACCTGATTCTACGGTATTTTGATGTAGATATAGCATTACAATTTCATTATTGCATAGAAAATGGCGCTTGGGAATAGCCTGCGTGTCCATTTCATTAAAAATCCCATTTCATTCATAAATAAATTCGTCCAAACTCCTTTTGAAAATGACGAGCGACGTTTTATCTCTAATACGTGTACTCCTCTCAATCTAATAAAGTAGATGGAAAATGAGTGCCTACTTTTGAAAGAACCTATTAAAAAGATTGAGTGTGTCATATGAATAAAAATAATATTTTATTCTTGAATTTTTCTGCATTTTTTTAACATATTTTCCAGGTAGGCGAATTTTTAACCAACTTTAGCGCGCCAAGGAGCTGGTTCTCAATTTATGTACTTTTTTATGTATGTTCGCACATGCTTTCTGTTCTAATTCAGATATTTAGACACTTCTTTTTTATTGGATAGGAGATGTTTCTCTTGGGCATCCATTATTTTGCACCTGAATAGACTTTCGAGCATGAATGGACTGTAGTAGAGCGAATATGACGTCATAATCGTGAAACCAACATCTGAGACCTAATGGCCTCAGACACGTGACTTCTTTTCAAAATTATGAATTAAAAAATACTCGCGATTGGCTGATGAATTTGGAAATGTGTAACAGTGAACATTTATGAATGGAATGACGTAATTAACCACGTGTCTGAGGCCATACATGTTGGCATTACTTTGATGTTAGCGAGATTATAACCTTATGATTTCTCTAGTATGAAGGATCCATGCTCGAAGGAATAAAACATGATTTTACTCAATATTTTTTAGAATTAAAAATAAATTCTTTTTGGTATTATAAACAAATTACTGCTACAATGAAAAGTTTATGTTCTTAAATAAAATGATTCGTATTTGCCTGGTTCACAGGGATGTGGACTCTGGTTGTAAACTGTCGCAGTTGATTCCAGGTAAGTTAAATTTGAGAGTGTAGAAGGGGCTGCCGCACATTAAATCTATCTGGAACAAACGTACATTGTATAAAAACGGACTATTTAAAAATGAGTATCTGAACTTACTCGTTTTTCTTTAAGTATAGTTGCATTGTAAATGAGTGATGACGTACTGCAATTTAAGTAACCGTACTTTCGCAAAAATGAGCAATGAGATTTAATATTGCTAATCTAAGCTTCTGTTCAAGCGATCTTAATAAAACCTGACAAACTTAAAACAGTTGTTCAGAAGATGGTTTTCCCCTTCTATTTAATGTCGATTGCTTAAATAGAAACTGAGTTATTACAACTAAATTGCCTTACTTCCCATTTCTTTGGCACACTTTCTTTTTTTTAACATTTCCTCTATTTAAAACTTCATAATGTCGATCTGGTAGTTTCACAGATAAGGCACTGGATTGCAGTGCGGAGGATCTGGGCTCGATTTAATAGTAATTGTCAATATTTATTGACAGTGATTGATAAAGTCTGCCAATGTAGGCAAATATCTGCAGTACGATGCACACAACTAGACCGAGGAACTTCGGCTTGCTACGCCGGTACTCTGCCAGTCAGGCCAAAGTGATCACTCTCGCATAAGCGGGAGTATCGGGTAGAAGCAATGAACCCCACATATCTACTCATTTTTAATCATTGAACTCCTTTTTGAGTACATGCTTTTGTCAAAATTGAAACTTATGTATTCGGAGCCAGTATAAGCATCGATTATACTCAAAAATGGTTATAATATACTTATTTTCGAGTACCTTTTTTTAACAGAGTACTAATGTTTGTGGTGGTTGAACAATTTAAAGAGTGTTTCCAGCTCAGTTTTCCCATTCACTTGACTGTGGTTAATAATTACGAGGCGTTGTTATCAAGTCTTAACTTCAGAATAAATTCGAAACTGTCTCTAAAATTCCATTTGTGTGTATATATTGCGACTTAACATCCATAAATTAACTAACTTTCGATTTAAATAATTACAGTGAAATTATTGGATATAAGTTGTACAGGACTAGGTATATAGAAAACATTACTACATTGGCGCAGGAATTTAAAAAAAAATGGGTGTGGGTGCGTCAGATCACGACTATAAGTGTTTAATGTGAAACGACAATAATAAAAAACGGTTATCATAAAAAACCTTGCTAATTAGGAAATGATAAACAAGCTTTTCGCCTAATGCAGTTGTCCCCGTTTTTATGTCAGTCGTGCTATTTGCACCCGGTATAATAGTGTCGGAATTGATCACATGTAACAAGGTGTAACATGGTATTTGTATCCTGATACCCCATGTAGATAATTTTAAAGGATTTCACGTGAAGATGAATTGATTATTGAACTTTTTTTCTTAACGTTTTTAAATATTTATTTTAATTAGGTAAATTAACAGTCGATGTGTACTAAAATTGAAAACTTTTGTTGATATAGGTTCTTATTAATACAGAAATTTCTTGTTAATATACAAAAATTTTGTTGGTTAAATTAAATTTTATTTAAAAAAAATAATAATGTTAGATAAATCGAAATTTTATTGACATCGATTATCAATAACTCCAATATACTTTGTAACCTATGTTACAAGTTCGCTGTAACTTGTTTTTTTAGGCCAAATGTAGCAGCTTTTCAAAAACCTTAAGCTTTCCGGAAAATCGGAAATCAATGTAAAATATATTACTCGACTTTCGTCTTCGATTCCCCCCCCCCCCCCCCCCCCCAAAAGACATCATCCTTTATATAGCCGGAGGAAAATAAATCCGTTATTTTCTCAACTTCCAATCACTTTCTGCTTCGAAAACGATTACGATTATTTCTGGCGTTTTTGATACGAAATCACTTTTTTATTTCTGTGCTACTCGCTTATTTTATTGATTTCAGACGATTCCCATCACAACTAATTCAAAATTTCGAATTCTAGCTATCTTTGGAAGACTTCGAAGTGGCATCTTCTAACTTCGGAAACGATTACGATTGAAAAAGTCCGACGCAATCGATGTCGTCGACTTTCGGTTCAAAGAATTCCAATCGATTTTTTTTTGAACGATGTCTTTTTTAGGATGGAGTTAACAACCTAAGCTGACACTTTTGAAAGTCTACTTTTTTTTCTTCTTTCTTCAGATTCGAACTATTTTTTTTCTTCTTTTTTCTTCATATTCTAAAAGCGAATCATTACCACTTGCTATGGCTGAACTACTTTGAATAGAAATCGGTTTCTAACGTCTCGTTGGTTCCGGTATTTGTTTTTTTCTTCTATTTCGAACTTTCGATATTTTTGTCGTCTGAATGAAAAGAGAAAGGATGCCTTGCTTTGAATGGTGAGGGTCGTCGAACTTTCACTGCCAGACGATAATCTTCACTCAGACACTACACACCTGTTAAAGCGTGGGTGATTTACATTCATGAGACATACAAATCGGATAGGTAAAAAAACGGATTAGAGTTTACTTCCGGCTGCACTTGAAGGTCAGCCGCGAACGTGCAGCAATTGCACTTCAGTTTTTAATCAACTGAAACTAAACAAATCTCACACAAACTGCGAGCGATTTTTTAATTGCGTTCAACTCAGGGCTGTCAGGTCTCATATTTCCCAATATCCAAAGTGTGAAGGTGAAAAATCGCCATACACTGTTGAAAATTCCAGTTCAACGATGTACCATATCTTGGTGCAAAACAGAGGTCTGCCGCAAATTACACTATATTATGGTGGAATCTAGGTTGAACCAAAAACCCTTTATCGGAAAAAAGCGGAGGTTTCACATATAGTTGGTTCAACCATTTTAACTGCAACCGAAATTTTCGATGTCATTACATCAACAAGCCGGGGATTCCCCTCCAGGAAAGACAACGACGTACAAGAGCGTTAATGTTGCTTAATTAGGGTCTCCTGTATCACATAGACTGTTTTCAAAGTACTGACTGTGTTCAACAAGCTGCATTTGATGTGTGTCCTGATTCTCATGAATAAAGACGTAGTTCCTTTGAGTTTATTCACAAAATTAATCTGTGTGTCTTTCCCAACTTTTTTTACATATATTGTATTCGTTTTCGGTTCGGACTATGCCCCCCCCCCCCCTGACCGGTGTTTTTTAGAACTAAAATCTGGAAACGAGAATCTCCCCCATGGCTTTCATGTCCTTAATATGAAGTACAGTGTAATTCCGTTCAGTAGGTTTAGCTGCACTGTGAAAACTAGGTGCTCAAAAATAAGTAAAATGTACTCATTTTTGAGTACATTCGATGCTTATTATAGCTCCGAATACATAAGTTTCATTTTTGAAAAAGACATGGACTCAAAAATGAGTAAAATGAAAAAGCAGTTTCCTGTTTACGTAGGCTGTCTTCATAAATAACTTTCGATAAATATCAACAATTAAGACCAAAGCTTACCGGGAATCGAAAACAGATCGTCAGGCCCCGCAGAACAGTGCCTTATCTGTTATGATACAAGGGCGACTTGAAGACGTTACAAACTGAAGAAATATTTAAAAGAATGGGAATTAAGATAATTGAGTTGTAATAACTCAGTTTCCATTTAAGCAATTGACATCAAATGATGTGGAAAACCATCTTCTGGACACCTATTTTGAGTTTGCCAGGTCGTTTTGTTAAAATGGCTTGAACAGAAGTTGAGATGAGCAATATTAAATCACACTGCTCATTTTTGAGAAAGTACGATGATTTAAATTTGAATACGTTTTCGCTCATTTACGATGTAATTGTACTCAAAGTAAAACGAGTAGGTAAAGGTACTCATTTTTAAGTACATATTTTTTTACAGATGCCTTTAATCATGGAAACTTATTTTATGACCACCCTGTACGTTACAATTTGACACTTCCTAAATGCCCAAGGATAGTGAAGACTATATATAGAAGGTGCGCTCGTTTTTCGCTTTTTGAAAGTGGGCAAGGAAAGCACATTTTTGCTCCGCCTTACTATCGGTTTTTGATCATTCTCATTGGCTGTGTGTTTCAAGCATTGCTACTTAGGTTCGATCACAGGTTGGGTAACAACTTGTGATTCAAATTTTAATTAGCAAAATAATGTAAATATATGTAAATACCTGTAAATAATTGTGTTCAGGTAGCTTCACTACTAATCCGTCCTTGTTTTGTTATGTCCCCGTATTTTACTTGATTGAAATTGTAACTCATTTAATATGTCCAATACAAATGCATTGACCTGATGTTTCCTAACCCCATTTTACTCTTTCAAAATTCATGGACATGCTCTCGTGGCAGCTAATATTATTTTAATACGCTTAATTTATTATGCAAATCTTTTGCAATTTTTCCATACTAAATGCAATTATTAAAATATAATTTAAACTCTTAAAATTCAGCAAATTCTAAATTAAAATAGCGAATATCATTTTTAAATAGTTCAGAAAAAAACGAATAGATGGCAGCATCTCACAAACGAGAGCATTAGACACGCCTACAGAAAGCGCGAGGTAGGCGTCACTATGACGTCAAAAATGTGCTTTCCTCGCCTTCCGTCAGACAGCGCGAGAACGAGCACACCTTATATATATATGGTCCTCACTATCCTTGCTAAATGCCCACTTATTTAATTGTACGCTTTAGTACAGGAACTAGTAAAATAAATAGAGAAGAAATATCAGTAAGAATAAAGAAATAAAATGGACTATAAAAATGCACATGGTACCCTATATCTTTAACGTAGGGTCTTGTAATAGGAGCTTGCTGACACAAATTTAAAGAACAGGGAAAGGTCAATATGATGGGGTGTAACAGAAATAGTGGGGATTCGATTTCGCTGCATCCGGCATCATCATATACTAATGCGGTCACGATGCGTGCCGAAATATCATTAGAATGTACAAACGCTGCGAAAAACTTGAATAATTTGTGTAAGTACTTGTACATTAGGGTTCTAATTGGTTTAGTTTAGGATACAGTTCATGTGTTTTTAATTGAATTTGCTTCACTTTAGAAATTTGTTTCTTCCTATAACAATAAAGGTATTTTTGTACAAATAAATATTTACAATTCTTTTAAAGAATAAATTTGCTTAAATGTTGGAATTGTATTGGTTACTAGTAAAAATGCCCGTTCTTCGCACGGTTAAAAAAATCTATAAGAAACTGGAATAAATGAAGCATCACACATATATTAACTTATTCTATCACCTTTGAAGTTTTATTAAATATAATATTTATGGTGAAATTAAAAAACTGGCAAAAAATCGGTCTATCTTACGAAATCTTGACTTTCTTATTAGCAACAATATTTCTTTTTAACCGACTGAACAGCAGCGCCCCAAACAAAATTTTAAATAAAACCACCAGAAACTTTGAATTAAAACCGCCAAATCGCACGCCAAGGAGAGAAAAGGTTATCAATTTGACTATTACGTATTTTTTTTATTTATGTTTGCGCAAGATTTCTGTTCTAATTCAGATATTCGAACAATTTTTTTGTTGTTGAATAGGGAATGTTTCACTTGGTAAACTTTTGAAAAAATGTCCGGTTATACCATACGGCGTTTAATTATCGTAAATTAACCGGACCGTTTGAAAAAAAATACTGTCCAATTTCGAAAATTCTTTTTTTGTTTGATAGAGAAAAATCCAATTAGGTAGAAACTGCAAAAAAAAAAAAAAAAAAAAAAAAAAAAAAAATCGTTTTTCCGGAAATATTGATTAATCGGACTTTATTTTAAAACAATTTATCCGGGAAAAATAGATGGCGGGAAGCCCAATGCTAAATCAAAAATTAAAAGGGAAAAATAAAGTAATATTTAAAAAAAAAAAAAAAGGAAAACCGCGCTAAAAAGTAAAAAATAATTTTTAATTTTACGTAGGAGTTGAAAAAATTTAATTATTTAATATAAATTTCATACTTATTACAATTTTGGCGTCGATTTGTAAATAATTTGTTCTGAATAAGTTTATTCCAAATATTTTCTCAGGACAAGTTTCTCAAACAAAGAAGAATTGACGCTCGATAATCAAGTAAGTGTTTTCGGCAGTTCAATTATCGATTCGAAATTTGTTGTAACACAATTCCGAAATCGATTGCAAATTAAACTAACTTATATATGCGCATTTTGAATGTTCTATAAACATATGAATATATACATAATGAATATGTATCACATTCTGAATTGTAATAAAGTGACATGAATTTGTTATAAATTAAAGGAATTTAAACGTATACATAATAAGGTTTTCGAATTAAATCTATTCTGTGAATATGAATATACAGGATTATTCAAAATAAAGTCAGTTTATTTATGGAACAATGGAGTAGAAAATGGTTCACGCCGCAATGCCAAATGTGGGTAATAAGTATTTTAATCAAATTGACAAATGGTTGGTGCAATAAAAATTGTTTGAAAGATTACTGATAAAGAAAGAACTATTTTTTTAGTATATCAGATTTTGATATCAATTTGCTGTTAGGTTAAATGAAATTAACAAGTGCATTTGGTTATCCTTTATTGATCTGAGATTAAAAAAATACATATTCACACATTTGTAAATTTTAAAATAATAATAAATCTAAAAAATATATTTTTTAATTTTCAGAAATTGAAATAATGGGATCTTTTGACAGTTATTCAAATATCGCTCCTCACTAATTTGAAGATTTTAAACATATGAGGAACCATTTTTTTTAATCGAGATCTTAACGTTTTATGTTTGGTACAGGGCTGTACTTTCATTGTACCAAGTTGTGAAACGGAAAGAATTCTGTGTATGTCTATGAAACAAGCAAATCAATCCAGATGGACCATAATTGTTCTTTCTCTATGTCTTTCATTTATGATAACAAATATTAAAAAAAAATTTGGGTGATGATTATATTGTGGGCAGCCAGAAAAAGTTTTCTTAAAACGTCATTTCAGCAGATTATAGAAATAAAGATTGGTTTCCAAGTTAAACCTCGCCAATTGAAAGGAGATATGAAAGCAATCGCATCTGAAGCAAAGCACAACGGTCACATTCCTTTATAATTTGCTTCATATTAAGGTAGGGTTCGAAATTATCGAGTGCACAGAGCACCTAACTGTTTTAGTGCACCTGCATTTTATATTTATTCCACACAGTGCACTTAACTTTTCTAGAATACGCCGTTTATTTTTTTTGTTCTTTCAAAATACTCAATTATTTAAGAACCCGGTTTCACTGGGTGCGCACGATTCTGGATAATGAACTTGGAATTCGCATGTAAATTATTTGACCAATAACAACTTAAGAATCCGTTTTGCACCTTGCGAGCGCATTAAATAACGATCTCGTAGTCAAGTTTAGGGGTACTACTTTTCCTGGTGTAACGTGGAATTCCGTTTTTTTTTTAATGTCGTAACCTGGAATTCCAAATGTTATAAGAACTTCGGAATGGATTCCGGATTTTAATTTCAATTTTAATGACATTTTCTACAGTTTAATTATTTGTAGAAATATAATGTGCTTTGGCGCGCATTTGACTGCTATACACTATTAGAATATGTCAAGGGGAAAAAAAGGCGTGAATGAATGGATTTCGCGTCAGATAAAAAAAATACTTTTGATTCCAATTGTCCGATTGTTTAATCAAGGTTATTTCATTATCATAAGATACTTCAACATTGGAGAATTTCAGTTCGTTTGTTGTATTGTGAATAATCAATGATCATTCTACAAAAACGGTGAATTTCACAAGAATGTAGAATCTTTCGAAAGTTGAGATACTTATTATTATAATTTCGATGCATATGGCGAATTCTACTTTCAAATGGCGCTCTTTTGAAAATTTCTGTGCACTACTTACAAAATTGCACTGCATTTTTCGAAAATATAATTCCACTAATGAAATTGAGTGTTAGGTCTTTGGCAGCTTTAAGTAATTTTTTTTTTAAAAGCTTGTTTCTGTTTGTTTGGCTGGTATTAACATTCTAATTGTCTCTATTTTGTTAAAAATGTTTATATACTTTAGTAAATTGTTTTTTTTAATTAACAAATGAACAACTATGAAAGGTTTCATTGTCAACTTATTTGTTGAATAATAACATATCAATTTTACTTTCTGTTCCTTGAACTTTTTGTGCACTCAAATTATATTCAGTGCACCTAAGTTTAATACTGGGGTGCATTGGTGCACCTGCTTTGAAAAGTCGACCCCTGTATTAAGGTGTAATAGACATAGGCGCTTAATTTTTTTTCGAATGATACTAGATTCATGCCAATCGTGCAATTTGTCTGGAAGTTTCAGTGTTGGAATGCACTAGGGATGAGCTTAAAAGTTATACTATAATAACGGTACTTATTACGATATTATTGACGAATAACAGTTACTTTTAATTGTCACTTAGGTATTTTTCAAAAAGAGGGGGGGGGGGTGGTAAATATAAGTGTTCAACCTAAATCACTCTAAAAAGGCTCTGCAAAAAGTTTTCGTATTTTAAACTAACATGTTATTTTATGACATGTTATAAAACATGTTATTTTATTACATGTTATAAAACATGTTATTTTATGACATGTTATAAAACATGTTATTTTATGACATGTTATAAAACATGTTATTTTATGACATGTTATAAAACATGTTATTTTATGACATGTTATAAAACATGTTATTTTATGACATGTTATAAAACATGTTATTTTATGACATGTTATAAAACATGTTATTTTATGACATGTTATAAAACATGTTATTTTATGACATGTTATAAAACATGTTATTTTATGACATGTTATAAAATATGTTATTTTATGACATGTTATAAAACATGTTATTTTATGACATGTTATAAAACATGTTATTTTATGACATGTTATAAAACATGTTATTTTATGACATGTTATTTTATGACATGTTATTTTATGACATGTTATAAAACATGTTATTTTATGACATGTTATTTTATGACATGTTATTTTATGACATGTTGTAAAACATGTTATTTTATGACATGTTATAAAACATGTTATTTTATGACATGTTATAAAACATGTTATTTTATGACATGTTATAAAACATGTTATTTTATGACATGTTATAAAACATGTTATTTTATGACATGTTATAACCATGTTTATAACTTTCTTAACACGACATAAAAATAATATCTTTAATTATCGTAAGTTGAAATAATGATATATTTTAACTGTTATTCTAATATCACTCATCCCAAGAATGGACACCAAAAGTGAGGTTTTTGTAGTTTATATGAACTGCTTTAATAGCACTTTGCAAAAGTGCCTTAAGCACTTTACTTTTCGCCAATTCACTACCCACATAAAATAAAAGCCTTCTAAATAAAATAGTTTTTGAGAACACCTAATATGAAATATCGCGACTCTGTAACCGAACTCAGCTAAAGCATTTCCTGGGGTGTATTTTATAGTAGGACAATACAAAGTTACTATGATGTTTCTAGCCAAACATTCTTTGTGGCAGACTAACGCCCACTCGCCCATCCCAACCCCATCTGGGGTAAAAATAGAACACAGAATTCGAATGTTCCTACATGGAATATATACCATAAACATCGCCCCGGATGTCGCAGGACCTCGGACCGTAAATCAAACCATCAAAAGGAAAGAGGGTTGTTATAGGAAGCAGTCATAATTATTTGTGACCGAAATAACATCCCCCCTGTTGCAGAAGGGTTCGGATAAATCAGATTTCTATGGGTTGCAGGGGATGGAAAAGGTTTTTTTTGTTTGGAGAGTTGAGGTTTCCCAGGCTTCGGTCAAAAGGATTGGGCCATAGTTTTTTTTTACACGTTTTTAACTAAATGTTTCAATGACGACTCGACTTTATAGCTGAGTAGTTGTAGAGCTGAATTGTTCCTATTCCTTTTTTTTAAATATAGAACTTTTAATTATAAGCAAATTTTGACGCAATTTTTTGCATTTTTTAAAATTACACTGTTAACAATAGGTACTCAAACGTAAGTAAAATGTACTCATTTTTGAGTACATTCGATGATTATCATAGAGCCGAGTACATAAGTTTCATTTTTGAAAATGACATGTACTCAAAAACGTGTAAAATGAATAAAGAGAAGTTACTTGTCTACATAGGCTGCCCTCATAAATCATTTTTAATAAGTATCGACAATTACAACCAAGACTTACCGGGAATCGAACCCAGATCTTCGGGCATCGCAGTCCAGAGCCTTATCCGTTAAAACACCAGGGAGACTTGAAGAGATTATAAATAGAATAAATGTTAAAAAGGTGTACCAAAAGAATGGGCAATAAGATAATTGAGTTGTAAGAACTCAGTTTCCATTTAAGCAATCGTAATGGCTCTGAACACATAAGTTTCAATTTTGAAAAACAAATGTATTCTAAAATTAGTACAATGAATAAAATGATCAGCAGCTAGCCTACATAGGCTGCCTTCATTAAGCACTTTCAATAAATATCAACAATTATAACTTCGACTTACTGGGAATCGAACCCAGATCTTCAGGCACCGTAGTACAGAGCCTTATCCGTAAAAACACCAGGGAGACTTGAAGAAGTTATAAACAGAAAACATGCTAAAAAGGTGTATCAAGAGAATGGGAAGTATAAGTTTCATAAGCGATGAAAAGTAAAAAAAAAAATGTTTTAATTTTACGAACAAGTTGAAATTTTTTTAATATTTCATATAAATTTTTTACTATTTACAAAATTTTGTCTATTTACAAATACCACACCTAAATTTCGGCGCCGATAAATTAATATGGAATATTTTAATTTTTTCAACTTATTCGTAAAATCTAAAATAATTTTTTACTTTTTAGCAATTTTTTTCATAAAGTTGGTTTTTATATATATTTTTTAAGTATATTTAATATCGTATACCAACTACTCTTTAGACACGTATTTAATTCATTTCCTATTACTTTCTACGGTTCATTCTGCTGTTTTCGTGTTCGCCACATTACATTCAAGTTGGCTAACACGAAAACTGTTCCCCGTCCACTTAATGTGACATGCTGACTCAATGGAAAGAGTCACGAACCTCCGTTTGCGGCGATTCTACTCATTAAAGACTCTATTGGGGAAGCAGGATGTCCATATATAGGTGAAGAACGAGTATACCATGCGACAATCTAGTAAACGAAAGTGAGAATTTAATGTCGAACAGTTTTCACAGCAGTTGGAAGGGTGAATAGATTCTGCTGACATTGTAATGTAATAATTAGAAAATTACATTTCTTAACCCCTCTACAAATTAAGAGGCGGGATAGCCTTGTGAGCACAATAAATTCCCGGGTGGTACAAAATGACAAGATAGTGTTCCCCGGACTTTGTTTGGGGATTCATCCCGAATCGTCGCCAACAGTACATGTGCAGCTCTCCGATTGCAGATACGCGGCAACGTGCGTCGTACGTCGCAGATTTTTTCAAATGTCGCTGAAATTTTTTTGCAGAAGTATATCATACGAATTTTTTTATGTCTGCTCTAACATTAGAACATTTTCTGCAGATTCTTTATAGGTTTGCTGAAATTCTATCTGTAATCGTTGTTATACTTGCTGATGAAAGGTATACCGATAGTTGCATAATAAATTAAGTTGAAGACAAATCTTACTCACTAAAATGTTTAGACTATTACGAAAGTTTCTGCTACTGGGGGCAGCTCTAGTGCGACTTTAATCCAACCAACCAAACCAATTGATTCCAAGTAAAGCTAACAGAAGACAAAGAGTTTAGGTGTTTGTTTAGTGGATATAACGTAGGACTTCAACGCTAAACTATATCTTATTGGCCACGGTTACTGTACTGTCCAGCAGAAAACCTTGCGACAGTCAGGCAACTGCCATAGAAACGGACGACTGACTCTAGGGATAAAGAAAAGCCCCAAAAGGCAAAATTATGAATTTAGATATCTTAATAGACCATTCCTTTCACATTCCATCTCTAAAATTGAATAAACTGTCCTGTTACTATGGCAGTCGCTAGACAGCAGAAATTATTCATAAAATATCGCTTAATTTCTAAAAAAAAAATCTAAACAAAAGAGACTAATGACAAAACAAAAACTTATTTTCTTTAAATTAGTTTAATAATAATGAGTATTTTAAATAAAATTAAATTTAAAAGAATATATTTTTCTTTGAAAATTATTAAATATTGACGTTCTATTGTAGTTTGTACGCTTAAATATGAGCTCTGAACCAGTATAGGATGTATTCAATTTCAATAAAATAACATTTACTTCTCCTATCCATATAAAGGATATAAATGTCTAAAGTTACAGTTTATCTCGGGGCGAATTCGATATCGCAAAACTGGAAATATATGGAAAGAGTTTAGAATATTTTCTCTAGAATTCCCCCTCCATCTAGCAAAACTGCACCGTTTCTCTAAATCTAAATCGATAAATTCTGTTGGTGAAAAGAACGCCCCTCAAGAAAGATCAGGATTTGTTTAAAATATATAGTGGGTAATATAATCAGTGCCGTCAGACAAACTATTATTATTTTTATTATTTTTTTTTTTGGGGGGGGGGGGGGGGCTGTAACAAGAAATTACCGAACTTAACGAAATTTCCCAACAACTTCGAGAAAAAGGATTTATCCACATTTAACACCCACCTATAAGAATCTGTTTTAGTGTGCGGCCGAAAGATCGTTATTTCAAAAGCTTAGTGTCACATATTCACGGGTCATAAATTTTTTATTAGCGTCGGTTTTCGAAACTGTGAATAGAGACTTCTCTTAAAAAGTTTAGCTACACAGTGTCAGGTAAAATCTCTTTGCTGTGAATTGTGGAGTATTTTTAAGAAACTTTTTAAAAATAGGTTAGAGGTTTTTTTTGGAACATCAACTATTTCGTGGAACTGTTGTTAAACATTATTTTTCGAAGAAGTTGAAAGTTTGGTAACGTAGTTTAACGGAAGGAATGTGTCAGTGAAAGTAGTTAGAAATATATTGAAATTTTCGTAAGTGAATTGTCAAAATTTGTGATTTTGAACGAAAAATTATAATGCTGTACATTTAGAAATTTAATATTCAAAGGATACTAAGGTATTTAAATTATATCGAATTTTTTTCCTTTCTTCACTATATAAAAAAAAAGTTTGCTAGTATGCAGATCTCAAAAAGTATGTCCAAAAGTCTAAAATATTAAACATTTATACTTATAAACGTCTCTCTGTATACATGCACTGTAGAAAAGGATACTTAAAAATGAGTACCTGAACCTTATCATTTTCTTTGAGTATAATTGCATCGTAAATGAGCGATGACGCAATGTAAGTAATCGTACTTTATAAAAAATAAGCACAATTTGTTGATAATCTCAGCTTCTGTTCAAGCCATCTTAACAAAGCGTCCCGGCAGACTTAAAATAGGTGTTCAGAAGATAGTTTTCGACATTATTTGATGTCGATTGCTTATATGGAAACGGACGCCCTAGTAGTTTAAAGGATAAGGCTCTGGACTGCGGTGTCTGAGGATCTGAGATCGATTTCCGGTAAGTTTTGGTTTTAATTGTTAAAATTTATTGAAAGTGATTTATCGTATTTATTGCAAGTAAAAGGGACTTCGTGTAATTTGTCGGGCAGTTACGCAATTTTAACAATGCTATAAGTAAACCCTAGAACCTTTAAGATCATTAAAGCGTTTATGGGTCAATTTCATCTCTTTAAAGATTATCAGAAAGAATAACTCATATGTACAGCCGCGGAAAAAAAACGAACCATCGATGATTATTTCGTTAGTTTTTATAGTAGAGATAAACTTAATATACCATTTTATAGGGAATAAAGTATACTATACATTAATATACAAAAAATTTGCATAGGGGACTATCTTCATACTCGAATCCGCACCAACTTTAAAATTTTCAATGGCAACACCTACTTTTGATAGCGCAGAAATGTTCCCCGCCCTCAAAATAATATAAATATAAATTTTCGTTAATTTCCTAAATTTATATGCAGAGATATTAGACGATATGT
The DNA here is from genome assembly GCA_963932185.1 of Troglohyphantes excavatus. Lineage (NCBI taxonomy): Eukaryota > Metazoa > Arthropoda > Arachnida > Araneae > Linyphiidae > Troglohyphantes > Troglohyphantes excavatus. The sequence continues at coordinate 11,996,946 of OZ010666.1, read as the reverse complement.
ATCTATCTTATTTGAGGGGCAACTTCCACATTGGAGAAAGTATTAGTGAGACTTCGAAATGAAGTACGCTGGTAGAAAATGTTTTGGCGTTAGCCGTGGTTCTTCTTTTCCCGTGGTCATTCATTCAACCACTCCCGTATACCCCTCGCCTTTATATAAGAATTTAAAATTTTATGCCAACGCGATCACAGCGCTTTTATTTCTCAAAATTAGTAGATTTCTGTTAAGTTCTGCAGATTTTAAATTTGTGTATGACCCCTTAAATGATCATTTGATGCACATTTTGATATAGCCCAAAAACTACAATCAGGAAAATCATGAAATTTTAGATATGCATATAAAACGTTTTTCTGAATCCATCACCATCAAAATATAGCATGGTTGCTACATACATTTTATGAATATTAATATCATAATTAAAAAAATATATATATATATATATACATATAAGTAATGAAAGTTAGTGTATTTTATTTGGGTAGTTTAGAAGTAACACAGATAAAAATATCAGCTTAATAAAATTATTATTTCGAAAGATATGATTAAAAGTTTAAGAAATTCATTTAACATTACGAGTTCTAAACTTTCGATATTCATAATTAAAAAACTACTTAACCAAATGACTTGCAAATTGATATTCAACGATAAATTTTGGCGTAAATTCTAAATATTGAATCAAAATTGGGTGTTGCAATTGTAAATTTTAAAGTTGGTGCGGATTTTAATATGAAGATAGTCCCCTATGCAAATTGTTTGTATACCAATGTGCAGTAGACTTTATTCCCTACAAAATGGTATATTAAGTTTAGCTCTACTATAAAAACTAACGAAATAATCATTGGTGGTTCGTTTTTTTCCCCCGGCTGTACCTGTATATAATTACTATTTATTATATTTTGGAAAATTCTATTCACTTTTAAAATTTATGATGCCAAAATGGCAACATAACATACTATTAAAAATCCTATCTCTGGGGTTTCTAATTGCAGATTTGAATTTGCGCATGCGCATTTAACTTTTATTCAAAATCCAGTCATGCGCGGCCCAGGTTGCGCAATTTTCTGACCATAAATATTCCTTTAAAAATATTGTTTCAGGAAAATTCCAAAGAAATTTACAAAACCGTTATAAATGGAAGGCTGCCAACAACAGTCGCGCATTAGCTCGTTAAGATTGCCGTTTCCATCGCTTTTAATAAGAAGACGACACCGCTTTAATCATATTTCACTTCCAGCCTAATAAATTAATAAAACTCTATGGCATTCAATAAAGTATTTCCCACTAAGGTTACGAAAGTCAAGTGTTGCCGAGATTGGCAAAATCTAATTCAGAAGTCGTAGTACATAAAAATACGACTTGATATTTTCCACTGACTTATATATTAACTAAATCACATATAACTAATCTTACTATACTTTTCAATTATGCAAATTGAAATATGTTATTAGTTTCGCTATAGATGTAAATGATGTGATGGTCGGCATTTTATGTTATAAAATTTACAATTGCACTACATTTTGCACAAATTAAAATTGTATTATTAGAATTGTATAACTGACTTATTCGTCAATTTTCATTTTTTTTTAGAAATAGTGAGTTGTTATTAATCAAAAATCTAAAAAAAAATAAGGATTTTTGTTATCAACTACAGTTTATCTATTAAAACAAATTCAGTCATTTATTGTCAAAGCATTCATTATTCTGTCAAAGCAAACTGAAGATTTTCATTTGTTTACAAATTTCCTGCATAATTTTTTTTAACGTGCTTCAATTAATATGCAATATTAAATTTTTCAAAAAAAGTTTTTGCTGACATTTTCTAGTTGGAATATTTTATATTTTGTTGAAGAAATATTCTTGTTCTTAACGATGGTATTTATGTCAATATATTAATAAATGTATAAGAAGTGTGTATAAAAGTAAGGTTAAAATTATGTATGAAAAAATTATAAAAAATTTCATCTATTAGTATATCAGTAAAAAGTGTGATTTTGAAACGAAAATACGAAATCAGAATCCTTTAACAAGGGGTTTTACTTTCAGAATTCACAAAATAAAAGTAAACTGTATTTTAAGTATTTTTAAAAACTTTATTCGATTTACACCCGTTAGTTAGATACGTTTGGTATTTAAGATAATATATAATCGATTGTTTTTTCTGTATTGGAAAAATATAGCTTCCGTACAAAAAAAAAATTATTCAAAAATTGTAATCTAACTTTAATTATTTTAAGCAAAATCTACTTAAATTCAATACAGTTCAATATTACTAACCAACTACTATTCTCTACGCAACGTAAGTATCAAAAACCGATTGGTTATTAAAATAAAATACACCTTCTAATAACCACCAATAAACTTTTTATCAGATACCAGAAAAAAAAATCTATCTTTTTTTCTCTTCCCCAAGAGCTAAGATAATAACCATCAGCTAAAAGCTTTCTTCATACTCAAACTGTCAAAATAATGATCACATGTACCTCATTACAGTCCCCTTAATTATAACAGAGACTTTCCAAGCTCACAATGTGGGCAACGCACCGAGATATCTCGGAACTCAGTAAAGCAGCGATAATGGGAAGTTCTCGAGCTCAGTAAAGCAGCGATAATGGGAACTGAGCATTTCTCAAGTGCTAATGAAGCATTGGCATGATTATATTGATGCTTCTGAGGGTTTCCATGGATAGTGCATTGCCTTAGTGGATGCGGATGGATTAAATGATTATTTTTTTATGTTTTGCTGTAAGTTCCAATTTGTAGGAGGAGTTTTAAGATGAAGGGAAGTGGAGTTCAAAGAACATTTTTATGGTTTCAAAGCAATCAAAATTTATTGTTCTTTTGAAATACAAATATCGATCGGAGTCCGTTTTCTGTCGTTATTTTCTGTTATGCTTTGTGAGATTTAAAGTCGTGAAAATATTGTTTTCGTCCAAAAATATCGACGCTGGTTTTTCTTGTTTTGGGATTTTATGTTTTCAAAAAGTGTTTTTTAGAAATTAGCAAATAAAAAAAAACAATATCTCAGGAATGGATAATGTTATGACAAGTATATTTGGAATTCAAGTAACTGGTGTATTGTTTTTGTATGGTCAGCATCAAATTGGAACATTTTAAAAGAAAGATTGACATTGTTCGATTTTAGTTGTTTAGGAATTGCTTGAAAACGACTGAATTGTTCTAAAATTGTCATAGCAACACGTTTTAAGGCTTTTCAACGATTGTTATTATTGGATATGTGTAGAAATTGCTAAAAGCTTTTAAAAGTAAAATAAAAACATTTTTTTAAAAATCTTTTTTTCGAATTTGACGCGAACTGTTACTTGAATAATTTCTAATGTCATGCGAAAACGTCTTAATACATTGTTCGGGTCTAATGTTCCTATCGATTTTGTAGTTTGAGAGAAAATTGTGCACATGATTTGTTACGATATGTTATACGTTTAAAAATTAACTTTTGTGGAATTTATGGAAGTCACTTTTTCATTTATTGTGAATAAATTGGAACGATTTCATGTAAGAAAATATTAAATGTGTTAGTTTAAATGTCACCCAGAAAATGTGATTTCACTTTAAATCTTTTAGTTCTAGTTTTATAAAATAAAACGATAAATTCTGTATTAATTTCTTTTGAGCATTCAGTGCTAATTCTAAATATATGTAATTTTTTAAAGAAGTTAATGCTTTTATTTAGTCCAGGAACATACCCATCTAGGTATGATACTTCGCATATCAATATGTTCTACTAAAGTTTGTTTTAAAGTAATATTTATATATGTTAAATACCTTCCTAACGATTTTTTTTACTAAAAACAAACCATTAAAAATAATTTAAATTCCATTACGAATGTATAAATACAAATGTCGTTAGAATATTCAAAAAATTTTATTTTCTTAATTTTGTTCGGGAAGAAATTACAATGTATAACATTCAAATGTTGATAATAAATATTTTATTTAATTACAGAAATATAATTTATATTTCTACGAAAAATGAAATTTCTATTTTTCGAAAGAACATTGTAAATTATTGTAACATTTCATATATAAATAAAACGAAAGAGAATTTTATTCAAACGATATTTTTAATGCCTAAATTAAATTGCTTTATTTTTCAGCCAAAACGAAAAAGAATTTATAAAAACGGAAATATTCTTAAATTTAAATTGGATATTTAATTAAATTTATTAAATGCTAATTTGAACAATGTTATACAATATGATACAATATTACAAAAAATTAATTACATTTAATATTTATTAAACTTAAATATTGATATTTATTGCATTTAAACAAGTTTTTTTCCCTGCATTAATATATTTATTATTAATTATCTCCAAAATAAAAATGAGATGATTATCAGATCTTTCTATGCACAAAATATAGTTATTTTATAATTATTAATAGATTAGTTGCAGTTGAAAACATAGTCATTAAATTTTTTAATCGTTTTTTTCTAAATCACATAAAGTTTAAAGCCAATGTTTGTATTCCGTTATTCAGAATTTAATGATATGTCATGCTTGTTAAAAATACATAGTTTTCACAAATAGCTGGGGACGATTGGTTATTGTTTTTCTGTTTAATTACACATAATAAACAATTATTTTTGCTATGCTTTAAATACTTCTTTTTTTTTGCTACTAAAGCTCATCGACTTGTTTAAATTATAAGAGAAGTAGTTGGCAAAAATAATGTTTTATATACAAATAAAGCAAAATGTGATACAGCCAAACTATGACCATTGCCATCTCGTTTATAAACCTTATTAAAAGTCTTACCATTACGTTATTGCTGATATCTTATTATTATTTATAACAAATAGCAAAACTACTTAAAATAAATTTACGATAATAACAACAATAAAGTTCCAGACTAATTTTTTCCGTATCTATTTCATCGTCTGCCAGAGAAAGCGATGCGTACAGCTACGGTCGAAGTCACAACAGTTTCTATAGAAATAGAATGCCTGTCGATGTATTTGTCACGCTACGGTTGGCAGGAAAGTGAAAATAAATCGATATTTTCGGAATTATTTTTCTTACTCTTCACTGCAAGTTATTAGGTTTTGTGTTGTGGAGCCAGATGGAAGACTGAAAGGCCAAGATAGCCACTGTTGGATTAGATATAGGAGATATTTCTCAAAAGAATTTCCCGTCTTCGAAAGTTTGTAGAAACGTGCTCTCAAACAAAAGAAGATATTTTGTTCTTCACCTTCATGAAATTAAGATAAAAGAAAATTTCGCAGTACTGGATATTTTCAGTTTATATTACCTGATAGGAAATATTAGGTATTACTGTTATTGTTTACTGCATTGTTAAAAATAGGTACTTAAAAATAAATTATATGTACTCATTTTTGATTACATTCGATGCTTATCATAGCTCCGAATTTCTAATTTTTCATTTTTCAAAAAGACATAAACTCAAATAGAGTAAAAATGAATAAAAATAGCAGTTGCTTGCATACATAGGCTGCCTTCATAAATCACTTTCAATAAATATCAACAATTACAACCAAGACTTACCGGGAATCGAACATATATACTCGGGCACCGCAGTTCAGGGCATTATCCGTTGTATTACCAGAGATACGTGAAAAAGTTATAAACAGAAGAAATGTTAAAAGAACGTGCCAAAAGAATGGGTAGTAAGATAATTGAGTTGTAATTACACAGTTTCAAGCAATCGACATCAAATAATGTAGAAAATCATCTTCTGAACAACTATTTTTAGTGTGTTAGGTCGATTTGTGAAGATAGCTTGAACAGAAGCTCAGATTAGCAATATTAAATCACACTGCTCATTTTTGAGAAAGTATGATTACTTAAATTTGAGTACGCCATCGTTCATTTACGAAGAAATTGTACTCAAAGAAAAATAAATATGTTTAGGTGCTCATTTTTAAGTACCTTTTTTTACAGAGTGGTGAACACTTTGATGTAAATTTTTTGGTGTTTTTATTGTTTTAATTTAGGGTCTTCTCATTCTAAAGCAGAAATTTATTTAATGTTAGTCTGTGTCTATAAATAAAATATATAAAAAAAATCGTTAATACTAAGCCTATTAAACGTTGTAAATAAGTCACTAGTGTCCATACTTCAAGGGATGTAACAGCAATGTTAATTCCGAAATAGAACGTTTGAAATTAGGATTTTTTAGGAATATTTCGAAAACAGATACTGTGATTTTCCTTCAACTTGCGAATTAAAGATTTTTTTTAATTGATATAAGAGAAATCGACGCAAAATATACCCAATTGATTCAATAATATTCTATATTATAATTAAAAGAATGATTCGAATTCATTAAAATCACAAAACATACAAATGTACAATACAAAACTTATAAAATATACATTGCAATACTCAAATTACACACACACCACACACACGCACGCACGCACACACACGCACACGCACACATCGTCAATTAATTTTTGTCTTTCAGAAAGTTTTTCGTAATTTGATTTTAATCACACTATTGGAAAAATAAAAGTTGAAATTTTTTATATTTATCTATGTATTGAAAATGATATTAAATATATTTTTTTTGGCATCGTCAATTAATATTTGTTTTCACGGTAATTTAAAAAAAAATTGCAAATACGCAGTTTTGCTAAAAAATGCTGCAACACTGTTATAATTTTTGACAATACTAACAAATAACAATTCCCTGCACTATCTATATTTCACCAATTTTAAACTTCTTATTATTGACTTTATATTTTTGCTCGTTTTTTTATTGTTTTATTTTGAGTTGTGCTCGGGAGTGGGAAGTGAATAATCCGTCCCACTATTCTCCACTATAACTATTTCGTAGTTATTGCATATCTATCAATAATGTTCTAGTTTTTAATTACTCTTAACAACCAGTAATCTTTTCATATTTAACATGACTTCAAAGCTTTCGACAACCAATGAGATGGCTCATAAAGCGTAAATAGGCAGTTTTGGTACTGAAATGGCAATTTTTCGAAAAATAAGAATTTCCAAAAAGTATGTTTGAATTTCTTCGATCTTTAGTAAATTTTGTACACATGTTCGCCTGCACTTGAAGATTAAGGAAAACACTTTATGATAATATGGACCCAAAGTGAATTTACGTATAAAACTCTTCAATTGTACCGGTTTATATTTTCCTGAATCTGTTTAGCTAAGTTTTCACTGATTTTACGGTTTGTTACGCTTTGGTTCAACACAATTTTTAACACAACTGTAATTGATTATAAACAAATAATGAAAAATTGTTTTTAAATATTTTGTAGAGAGCATATGTTGAATATAATATATTTTATACACATATAAACATTTTGAGTTTTCTTGCTAAACGCTAATGCAATTTTAAGCGTAGGAAAAAAGATAAAATGTAAATACAAATATATAAACTACGCACCTGTATTTTAAAAGTTTTTTTTAAAAGATAACTAAAAGTACTAAAAGTATATTGTCTTTGTATTAAATTGTTATAGACATTTTAATAAATACAATGCATATACTACAAACATCAATATTATACTATTAATATTAATACTATGCAGTATGAATAATTTATAAATAAAAAATTATAATACTGTAAATTTTTAAATATACAAAACTGGTTATTTTCTGAAGAAAACAATTTTTTTTTTTTTAAATAACGCATTTTATCAAAGAAAATATTTTCCAAACATTCGAACAATGCCATACAGATAAACTACAAAAATGCATTTTTGTTGGTCAGCACATATTTTTATTTATTCTTTTCCAACTTCCGTCAACTGTAATGCATGCTGCCAAATGCATACTACAATACTTTGACAAAAAAATTGAAAACATTTCCAAGAAGACATTTTGTTTCTTACCTAGGAAAAAGTCGGTATTCCGGATCTTTAAAAAGTTCGAACTACCAGCAGAGCCTTATTATATGCAGGTCAAATTCGTGAACATTACTTAGGAATCGTCTGCAATCGAACGGGGGATTTAGTCTGGAGCAAGGAATACTCGGGGATTGTTTCCGGTGAGTGATTTACAGCGCCATCTGTCGGATAAGAAAAAAATATTAACGTTGATTACTTTAATCGTTGACTTGAAAGCATTTTTAATTAAAATATTTGATCGGTGATAATGCGTAGTATATATGCATGTATTGTTCTAACTTTTTATTTTTAAACAATTCTTCTTTTCGATAATTAGTTATGAGGACATATGTTTGGAGCACCATTTACGTTACCTGGTTGAATAATTTCCTCAGGGCTTCTCTGAGATAAGAATGCTAAAGTCACTGGCCTGTACGCTGAATTTGAAGGTCGTAATTAGTGATCCCAAAAGCTATTTTAAGATTGTTGAAGTGTTTTTTGGTTGATTTAAAACTTCTTAAAGATAGTTAGAGTGATTAATTCGCACAACAAAATCTTATTTGCATGATTATTTAATATTTTGGATAATTTTGCTTAATTTAAAAATGCATAATACAAAAATGTATCTTTATCGCAATATCGTGGCATTTGAATCAGTTGGGTGGCCGGTGCATGGGGCAGAACAGGGTTCGGTCCTGTCACTGTTTTAAACCCTGGCCCGATGTATTAAAAATATATACCTAATTTAATCGGGAAGTAGGCCGAGTTTTATTCAAATAAGTTTTTTAATAGTTAAATTAAATTTCCCCTTGATTTTAATACGTTATCCGTCATTATCAATTAAATTTTTAGTTAATTCTTTCCACTATAAACTGTAAAAAAATACTTTAAAGGAGTACATGAACGTACTGAACATGTAAAATGAGAAGCGTGATTTAATATTGCTCATCTCAGCTTCTGTTCAAGCCATCTTAACATTAAGAAAGCGACCCGACAAATTTAAAATAGGTGTTCAGAAGATTGTTTTTTCACATTATTTGATGTAGATTGCTGAAATGGAAACTGAGTTTTTCAACTCAATAATCTTGCTCCCCATTCTTTTGACACACCTTTTTGACATTACTTCTGTTTATAACTTCTTCACGTCGCCCTTGGTAGCTAAATGGATAAGGCTGTGGACAGCGATACAAGCAGATATGGGTTCGATTCCCAGTATCTCTTGGTTGTAATTGTTGATATTTTGAAAGTGATTTATGAATGCAGCCTATGTAGACCAGCAGGCACGTAGGTAAGGGGGTGGTTCAGGGGGTTCAAACCCCTCCCATTGCAAGTCAAGAAGTGAAAAAAAAATTAAAAATCGAATTACTATAAAAATACTTTTAAAAACTAGAAAATTTTTACTTTCTCGTATTATACTTCTTGCAAAGTTGATATTTTTCGGGGGTCTTGCCCCGGAAAACAGTTTTCAAAAAAATTCAAAAATATGTTTTGAAGCAATTTTTACCTCATACTAAGCTTCAAAATATATCATCGGGTTCATTTTCTAGCATTTGGATTTCGGCAACAAAGGGGAAAGATTGTCAAAAGGGGCCGTATACACAAGATGCTCCAAACCACATATTATTCTAAACAATGATTCTCAAAACTGAAATTTTTTCTCTACATTTATTTCATAATTAGGGAGTGGTATTTACTAATTTTAAAAATAGGTAAGGACTGATATAACGATTTCAGGAAAAATAAATGATAAATGTTGCTGTTATGATATTTATCTGTCAACGTATTTCTGTTTACTTAAAAATAATAAGTTTAAAGAAAAAAAAAGGGGGTGTTGATTTAGGGGGAGGATTCCCTTCAACTTTTGTTAGGGGGGGGGGGGGAAGTAAACTAAGGAAATCCGTTGCTCAGTCACTGAACCCCTCCCATGAAAAATCTATACCTACATGCCTGTAGACTAGCATCTGATCTTTTTTTTCATTCTTCTCATTTTTAGGTGTATGTCTTTTTCAAAATTGAAACTTATGTATTCTTCTTATTATTATTATGTATCATAAGTATCAAATGTAATCAAAAATGAGTATATTTTACTTATTTTTGATTACCAATTTAAATAGTGTTGTCTACTAATTTTTCTTTTCGTTTTAAATTATTTGTTTAAATTGGAGCTATTAATCAAAGTATATAGACGGCGAGTGACATGACTGAGGGAAGTGGGGGGGGGGGGGGGGGGTGCGGGGGCGGGGTGCAATAGAAAAAAAATAGCGTGACGTAATAAATTAATAATCCCTTATACCAGATAAAAGAACAACATATTAAAGTTTCTGAATCGAAAAACAAGATACATTTATTTTAAACCGTTTGGAACCATAAAATTTTTTTAATTTAAAAACAAACTTGAGTTGGAAAATTGTAACGTTTAATCGATTCAATGGACAAATAACCAATTCGAAGAAACTATTCATACAGAAAGCGGACAGTAATACGAGTTTAACAACCAATTAAAGAAAAAAAAACATCATTATCTCCAATTAAAAACGACATAATTAACAATTACAGTTTAAATAACTTTACGATTCATCATAATTTTTTTAAAGTGCTTAACTTAAAAAAAAATGACAGTAATCTTATATTTACGACAAAAATAAAGCTAAATATTGCAATCTTTAATTTTAAATAATGCGATAGTTTACGTTTGTAATGAATATATTTTTATATAATTTTTTATAATAATTAATATTTTTATATAATAAATATAATTTTTTTATAAAGGTATACATATCGAGCAAACTATTCCTCTAAACATCAATGAATTAAAAAAAATATTAAAGCTTAAAATGAAGAATATATTTTTTACGTAATTACTTGTTCAACGGAAAACAAGTTTTCAAAAAGAAAAATATAAGGTCTCTTTAACTAAATCGTTGAATCGTTGACAACCGTGAATTTTGTTAAGGGGGTCCGATACCCAAAATTCGCAAAAAAAGTCATTTTTTTTTTATATTTAAAAAATAATATTCAAACTTTTCTTAATAACTCACAAAAAACTGCTTCAAAAAATTCCTATTACTTTTTTAGTTATGAATGTTTTAATGATGTGTTCCTATAACATAGTTGTCACTTTTCATTTATTGTAAATAAATTGGAACGATTTTATGTAAGAAAATATTAAATTTTTTAGTTTAAATGTCACCCATAAAATGTGATTTCACTTTAAATCTTCTCAGTTCTAGTTTTATAAACTAAAACGATAAATTCTGTATTAATTCATTTTGTGCATTTGGTACTAATTCTAAATATATGTAATTTTTTAAAGTAGTTAATGCTTTTATTTAGTCCAGGAGCATACCCATCTGGGTATGATACTTCGCATATCAATATGTTCTACTAATTTTTGTTTTAAAGTAATATTTAAATATGTTAAATGCCTTCCTAACAATTTATTTTACTAAAAACAAGTCATTAAAAATAATTTAAATTCCGTTACGAATGTATAAATAATACAAATGTCGTTAGAATATACGAAAATTGTTTTTTTCTTAGTTTTGTTCGGGAAGAAATTACAATGTATAACATGCAAATGTTGATAATAAATATTTTATTTAATTACAGAAATATAATTACTGTTTCTACGAAAAATGGAATTTCTATTTTTCGAAAGAAGAATATTGCAAATTATTGTAACTTTTCATATATAAATAAAACGAAAGAGAATTTTATTCAAACGATATTTTTAATGCCTAAATTAAACTACATTATTTTTTTCAGTCAAACGAAAAATAATTTAAAAAAAACGGAAATATTCATAAATTTATAATTGGGTTTTTAATTAAATTTATTAAATGCTAATTTGAACTATGTTATATAATATGATACAATATTACAAAAAATTAATTACATTTAATATTTATTAAACTTAAATATTGATATTTATTGCATTTAAACAAGTTTTTTCCCTGCATTAATATATTTATAATTAATTATCTCCAAAAAATGTGATGATTATCAGATCTTTCTCTGTAAAAAATATAGTTATTAATAGATTAGTTGCAGTTGAAAACATAGTCATTAAATTTTTTAATATTTTTTTTAAATCGCATAAAGTTTATAGCCAATGTTTGTATTCCGTTATTCAGAATTTAATGATATTTCATGTTTGTTAAAAATACATAGTTTTCACAAATAGTTGGGGACAATTAGTCATTGTTTTTCTGTTTAACTACACATAATAAACAATTATTTTTACTATGCTTTAACTACTTCTTATTTTTTGCTACTAAAGCTAAGCGACTTGTTTAAATTATAAGAGAAGTAGTTGGCAAAAATAATGTTTTATATACAAATAAAGCAAAATGTGATACAGCCAAACTATGACCATTGCCATCTCGTTTATAAACCTTATTAAAAGTCTTACCATTACGTTATTGCTGATATCTTATTATTATTTATAACAAATAGCAATACTACTTAAAATAAAAAAATATAAGGTCTCTTTAACTAAATCGTTGAATCGTTGACAACCGTGAATTTTGTTAAGGGGGTCCGATACCCAAAATTCGCAAAAAAAGTCTTTTTTTTTTATATTTAAAAAATAATATTCAAACTTATCTTAATAACTCACAAAAAACTGCTTCAAAAAATTCCTATTACTTTTTTAGTTATGAATGTTTTAATGATGTGTTCCTATAACATAGTTGTATCATATGTAAACTTTAAAAGCAAATATCTCTGTTCGTGGTTTTGAAATTTAATGAACACTAAAAATGCTAAGGCTTTTTTACTATTATACTTAAAATCATAATTTTTGTGTGTATAGCAAGATAAATATATTTTAAATAGATGTATGCATTCAGATTTCCTATTTTTATCATAATTTGTTTTTTAAAACCACTTAAAATGGAATTTTATTTTTTTTCGTCTATTTTTTTTCCAAAATTTCTAATATATTTTATTTTTTTAAAGTGATGTATCTGAATCAAAATTTGAATGCATACATCTATTTACATATTATTCAAGATCTTAAATAAAAAAAATTGCTTCAAAATATTGAAAAACAAAAAAGGAGTAGGAATTTTAAAATTGTTAAAAAATTTACTAAAATTTTTATTTAAAAATAAATGTGCAATTTAAAAAAAAAATTGAGAGTCTTAAAATGGTTTTTTATGCATATTTAAAAAGAGAAAAAAAATTGGATTGTACAAGTATAAAAATAAAGAAAAAAATGTCGAAGGTATCGGACCCCCTTAATAATCGAAGGTGAAAATTTGCAGCGATTTTTTTTTCACAACGAAATTAAAAGAATTGAGTTAATTGAAGCTTAAAAGAAAAAGGAATGACTTAACAAAGGATTATTCTCATCAGAGCCGGATTTATAGTTATTGGACCCCTAGGCTGAATATGTGGTGTTATCCCCCCTAACCACTGGATTGTATGGAATACCCTCAAGCAAACCTATGGGAAGGGTGGAGTGGGGGAAATTTAAATATATATATATTCCTCAAGTGCAAATTAAATAATTTTTTAGTTCTAATAAAATTTGGATGCACTGTTTCTCTGTAAATTTTCAACACTGCAATGTTTAAAATAGGTACTTAAAAATAAGTAAAATGTACTCATTTTTGATTACATTCGATTCTCATCATTGCTCCAAATACATGTTTCTTTTTTAAAAAAGACATGTACTCAAAAATGAGTAAAATTAATAAAAAGAGCAGTTGCTTGCTTACATAGGCTTCTTTCATAAATCACTTTCAATAAATTTCAACCAGGACTTATCGGGAATCGAACCCAATCCGTCTGTCTACCTGTTGTCGTCCGCACCGATGTCCAGGGCCTTTATCCGTTGTACTACCAGAGCGACATGAAGAAGTTATAACCGGAAGTAATGTTAAAAAGGCGTGGCAAAAGAATGGGAAGTAAGATAATTGAGTCGTAATTACTCAGTTTTCGTTTAAGCAATCGAAATTAAATTATGTGGAAAACCAACTTCTGATCAAATATTTTAAGTTTGCTAGGTTGCTTTGTTAAGAGGGCTTGAACAGAAGCTGAGATTAGCAATATTAAACCACACTGCTAGTTTTTGCGAAAGTACAATAACTAAAATTTGAGTACGTCGTCGCTCATTTACGATGCAATTGAACTGAAAGAAAACAAGTGTGTCCGTGTACTCATTTTTAATCACATTTTTTTTACAGTGTGGCTTATTATTCTAATATCCAACATATTATTGTAATTGTATATTAAAAGTTTTTTAATATTTACTTTTACAACAGCTTTATTTTTAAATTTTTATGTTACTTTAATATCTAGGTCCTAAAACTTATTAAACGATAACCTTAATAATGAAAGATAATATTGTGAGTGACAAAACACAAATATATTTTCTTAATAACGTCTATGTGAAGCGCATAAAATCCAAAATTGTAAAGTTTTTTCCCCTTCAAAACAGTTTAAATTACATTTACAATAAAACAATTAATTTGTTTTATATTTATCGTAAAAATTTAAAACTATACTTCAATGGATTTAATTAAAAACAATTTAACACGGAACATTTTTATGAATATAGACTTCGAACGTTGCGAAAACTGGAAATTCCCTATTAAAATATTCAGCAAGTTACTCTGTTTCAATACAATTATCAAGAAACCTTTCCCCTTATAACACTTAATTAATATTCACCATAACAGATATTTACAAAACATCGAAACATCCGCTTTCCATATTTCTAATCATCACTGAGGCGACATCTTTAAAACTAAAACTCAAAACTAGAACTTTAAAACTAGAACTCAACCATGTACACCCACTCATATTTGAACAGTTAACATCGAAACACCAGCAGCGTATATGCAAATTCCCTGCTTAAAATTCTGCTTCTGCAGTCCGATGGGTGATTTGCAGTCGAATCCGAAGACGTTTCATTGAGCACGTATTTCACGTCTTTCAACTGTTTTTGAAGTGGAAAGATCCGTGATGTGCATGGATAAGAGTTCGTTGGCCGTTCGGTTTGTAATCCAAAACAAACAATGTTTATTAAAAGAATGGTTTTGGCAACGGTGGTGCGTATGGAAACGAGTCTTTAATGGGACTGTATTAAAATGTGTTAGTTTTAATGTTTTTAATTTTTTATTTTAATGATTTTAATTACTTATTTTAATGTTTTTAATATTTTATTTTAATGTTTTTAATTTTTTATTTTATTGTTTTGAATTTTTTGGTTTTTAATTTTTTATTTTAATGTTTTGAATTTTTATTTTAAATTTTTAATTTAACGTTTTAAATTTTTTATTTTAATGTTTTTAATTTTTTATTTTAATGTTTTTAATTTTTTTATTTTAATGATTTTAATTTTTTATTTTAATTTTTTATTTTAATTTTTTATTTTAATTTTTTATTTTAATTTTTTATTTTAATGTTTTTAAATTTTTATTTTAATGTTTTTAATTTTTTATTTTAATGTTTTTAATTTCTTATTTTAATGATTTTAATTTTTTATTTTAATGTTTTTAATTTTTTATTTTAATGTTTTTAATTTTTTATTTTAATGATTTTAATTTTTTATTTTAATGTTTTTAATTTTTTATTTTAATGATTTTAATTTTTTAATTTAACGTTTTTAATTTTTTATTTTAATGTTTTTAATTTTTTATTTTAATGTTTTTAATTTTTTATTTTAATGATTTTAATTTTTTATTTTAATGTTTTTAATTTTTTATTTTAATGTTTTTAATTTTTTATTTTAATGTTTTTAATTTTTTATTTTAATGTTTTTAATTTTTTATTTTAATGATTTTAATTACTTATTTTAATGTTTTTAATTTTTTATTTTAATGTTTTTAATTTTTTATTTTATTGTTTTGAATTTTTTGGTTTTTAATTTTTTATTTTAATGTTTTGAATTTTTATTTTAAATTTTTAATTTAACGTTTTAAATTTTTTATTTTAATGTTTTTAATTTTTTATTTTAATGTTTTTAATTTTTTTATTTTAATGATTTTAATTTTTTATTTAAATTTTTTATTTTAATTTTTTATTTTAATGTTTTTAAATTTTTATTTTAATGTTTTTAATTTTTTATTTTAATGTTTTTAATTTTTTATTTTAATGTTTTTAATTTCTTATTTTAATGATTTTAATTTTTTATTTTAATGTTTTTAATTTTTAATTTTAATGTTTTTAATTTTTTATTTTAATGATTTTAATTTTTTATTTTAATGTTTTTAATTTTTTATTTTAATGATTTTAATTTTTTAATTTAACGTTTTTAATTTTTTATTTTAATGTTTTTAATTTTTTATTTTAATGTTTTTAATTTTTTATTTTAATGATTTTAATTTTTTATTTTAATGTTTTTAATTTTTTATTTTAATGTTTTTAATTTCTTATTTTAATGATTTTAATTTTTTATTTTAATGTTTTTAATTTTTTATTTTAATGTTTTTAATTTTTTATTTTAATGATTTTAATTTTTTATTTTAATGTTTTTAATTTTTTATTTTAATGATTTTAATTTTTTAATTTAACGTTTTTAATTTTTTATTTTAATGTTTTTAATTTTTTATTTTAATGTTTTTAATTTTTTATTTTAATGATTTTAATTTTTTATTTTAATGTTTTTAATTTTTTATTTTAATGTTTTTAATTTTTTATTTTAATGTTTTTAATTTTTTATTTTAATGTTTTTAATTTTTTATTTTAATGTTTTTAATTTCTTATTTTAATGATTTTAATTTTTTATTTTAATGTTTTTAATTTTTTATTTTAATGTTTTTAATTTTTTATTTTAATGATTTTAATTTTTTATTTTAATGTTTTTAATTTTTTATTTTAATGATTTTAATTTTTTAATTTAACGTTTTTAATTTTTTATTTTAATGTTTTTAATTTTTTATTTTAATGTTTTTAATTTTTTATTTTAATGATTTTAATTTTTTATTTTAATGTTTTTAATTTTTTATTTTAATGTTTTTAATTTTTCATTTTAATGTTTTTAATTTTTTATTTTAATGTTTTTAATTTCTTATTTTAATGATTTTAATTTTTTATTTTAATGTTTTTAATTTTTTATTTTAATGTTTTTAATTTTTTATTTTAATGATTTTAATTTTTTATTTTAATGTTTTTAATTTTTTATTTTAATGATTTTAATTTTTTATTTTAATGTTTTTAATTTTTTATTTTAATGATTTTAATTTTTTAATTTAACGTTTTTAATTTTTTGTTTTAATGTTTTTAATTTTTTATTTTAATGTTTTTAATTTTTTATTTTAATGATTTTAATTTTTTATTTTAATGTTTTTAATTTTTTATTTTAATGTTTTTAATTTTTTATTTTAATGTTTTTAATTTTTTATTTTAATGTTTTTAATTTCTTATTTTAATGATTTTAATTTTTTATTTTAATGTTTTTAATTTTTTATTTTAATGTTTTTAATTTTTTATTTTAATGATTTTAATGTTTTTAATTTTTTATTTTAATGTTTAATTTTCCACCATTTCTACACTATAAAAAAGAGTACTTAAAAATAAGTACCTGAACCCACTCGGTTGTTTAGTACAATTGCATCGTAAATGAGCGACGACGTACTCAAATTGAAGCGAACTTACTTACGCAAAATGAACAGTGTGATTTAGTATTGCTTATCTCAGCTTTTGTTTTAGCCATCTTAACAAAGCGACTTGACACAAAATAGTTGTTCAGATGATGGATTTCCACATTATTTGATGTCGATTGCTTAAATGGAAACCGAGTTATTACAACTCAATTATCATACTTCCCATTCTTTTGGCACACCTTTTCAACAAGTCTTCTGTTTATAATTTATTCACGTCGCCCTGGTAGTGCAACGGATAAGGAACTCGATACTAGATTGCGGTGCCTTAGGATCTGGTTTCGATTCTCTGTAAACATTGGTTGTAATTGTTGATGTTCGGTGCCATGATAAGCATTGAATGTACGCAAAAATTATTAAATTTTTACTTTGTTTTTTGTCTTATTATTCTAGGAGGCAACTTTTTCGTACTATAGTGGCTCGAAAATGTTTTAAAAACTTTTTTTGGCCTACCCTATTATGCATGTTTGGTGCACATTTCACAGAATAAAAATATGAAATTACTACTCAAAAATGACGATTTAAATAATATAGATACATAACTGTTATCACTAGAATTTTACCGAAATTCTTTATTACATCTACAAATGAATAGGACTCCGTTTGTGAAGTTATGTTATCGAAAAAGATTGCACACTGTTAAAAATAGATACTCAAAAATAAGTAAGATTTAATAATTTTTGAGAACATTCGATGATTTTCATAGCTTCGAATACCTAAGTTTAAATTTTGAAAAAGACATGTATTCAAAAATGAGTGCAATGAGTAAAAATGAAAAAAAAAGATGCTAGCCTACATAGACTGCCTTCTTAAATCTCTTTCAATAAATATCGATAATAACAACCAAGTCTTACTGGGAATTGAACCTATATCCTCAAGCACCACAGTCCAGAGCCTTATACGCTAAACTAAAATTTTTAAAAAGCTGTGCCAAAACAATGGTAAGGTAAGATAATTCAGTTGTAATAACTCTTTTTAAATGTAGTAATCTATATCAAATAATTTGGAAAACCATCTTCTGAACAAATATTTTAATTTTGCAAGATGGCTGTGTTAAGATAGCTTCAACAGAAGCTGATATTAGCATTATTAAATCACACTTCTCATTTTTGAGAAAGTACGGATACTTAAATGGGAGTAAGTCCTCGCTCATTTACGATGCAATTGCACTCAATGAAAAACGAGTAGGATCAGAAAAGATGCCTGAAAAAATGAGTACAATGAGTAAAAATGAATAAAAAGAGCAGTTGCTTGCCTGCATAGGATGCCTTCATAAATCACTTTCCGGAAATATCAACAAATGCAACCAAGACTTATCGAACTCAGATCCTCAGGTACCGTAGTCTTATCCGTTAAACTACCAGAGCGACTTGAAGAAGTTATAAACAGAAGAAATGTTAAAAAGGTGTGCGAAAAGAATTAGAAGTAAGATTATTCATTTGTAATAACTCAGTTTCCATTTAAGCAATTGACATCAAATAACGTGGAAATAATCTTCTGAACAACTATTTTAAGTATGCCCGGTCGTTTTGGTAAGATGGCTTGAACAGAAGCTGAGTTTAACACTATTAAATCACACTGCTCATTTTTAGAAGATATTGTTACTTAAATTTGAGTAATATCATTGCTCATTTACGATTCAATTATACTCAAAGAAAAACGAGTAGGTTTAGGTACTTATTTTTAAGTACCTTTTTATTACAGTGTAATTTGATGATTTAACAACATGGCCAAGAAACTGCACAGAAAATCAAATAAAACTCATAAAAATTACTTATAATTTCAAGGAGTTGATATTTTAGGAATATTTTGTTCAAAACTTAAATTTAATTTAGTAAAAAATTAGATGTCAAAATTAGCCTTTTCAATTAGGTATTGTGGTACTTTTATGTAAAGCGTTTTAGATTAAATATAAAAGTGAACACCAAAAAAAATTGGTATTATAATTAAACCGAAAATAAAACGAAGATAAAGAAAATGAAAGCAATAACCTTATTATTACTACTTTTAAAGTTTTATAAAAAATAATTCACAATATATTTTTTCAGATATTGAAATTAGTTTGATGAGCTTATAAACACCTTCAAGTTTTATCATAATTAAAGTTTCGATACTTTGGAGGATTAATAAAAATTCGCGTCTAAATATAGACAGTTTAATTACAGAAGATTTAAACCTTCAACTAATTAAGTTCTAAAAATATGTTATCCAATATACTTCGAAGATGAAAGCAATAAATATTTTGAGAACCATAACATCTAAACGGTTTGGAACTGTAACTAACTCAAAGGCAATTTTGTCTTGAAAACAATACTTTATTATATTCTATATTTCACATAGGTATTTTATTATATATTTAGTATGCGATATAAAAAGAAAAATAACTTCGAATCTTTTATTTCAAACAATAAAACTTTCTCAGCAGTTGTTTACAGTTTTCTCTAAAGTTACTGTATATATTTGCAAAGCGTCCTTGATTGTTTATTGGTAGTACTAGGACGCTTTGATATTTGTCTCCAATTCAATAATATTTTTGCTTAGTGTTTATATTGCGAAGAAGATTGTTTATAAGAAGGATGTTTAACAATTCAATAGTTAAAAATGAAGGTTGTTACGTAGTTTATTATAAATGTTGACTATGTTTTGATAAATTATATTTTATTAATATATATGCCGGCTCCCCTATTTCGGCAAACGACAATACAATTAATACGTACAAAATACAATGCAATGCAACGCAAGGATAAATTATATAGACTTACAGTGTAAATGTGTAAATACAAATTATTTTCGACCTTAATAACGTATAAATTACAATGTCACAATAATCTTAAAGAAAACATTGTTAAAAATATTTATTAAAAAACAAGTATAATGTACTCAATTTTGAGTACATTCGATACTTATCATAGTTCCGTATTCATTTTTAAAAAAGACATTTACTCAAAAATGAGTAAAAATGAATAGAATAGCAGTTGCAATTAATATCTTCAAGTACAACCAAGACTTACCGGGAATCGAACCCATATCCTAAGGTACAGAAGTCCATTGTCTTATCCGTTGTACTACCAGGGCGACGGGAAGAAGATATAAACAGATGAAATGCTAAAAAGGTGTGCCAAAAGAATGGGAAGTAAGATAATTCAGTTATAATAACTCAGTTTCCATATAAACAATCGACATCAAATAATGCGTAAAACTATCTACTAAACAACTTATTTAAGTTTGTCAGGTCGCTTTGTTAAGATGGATTTAAAAAAGGCTGATATGAGCAATATTAAATCAGACTGCTCATTTTTGAGAAAGTACGATTACTTAAATTGGAGCACGTCATCTCTCATTGACGATACAATTGTACTCAAAAAGAAAAACGAGTATATTCAGGTATTCATTTTTAAGTACCTTTTTTTACAGCGTGCAGAGGCGGTTTGGGCAGTGCTTACAAATTTGAAATCGAACCACGTAAGCCCCTCCTTTTTTTTAAAAAAAGTTCGAAACGGATGCAAATCTTAATAGACATACTTAATTTCTTGTCCGAATTACATTAAACTTTCTTGAGATATTGTGTACAGATTAACACAAATACTTACACACAGACTAATTTTGTAAAAAAAACTATTTTTTACCTTAGAAACTTTAAACCTCATCGTTAAAATTAGATATTTGAAAATAAGTAAGTAATTTTTAATTACATTCGATAATTCATTGTGACAAATACATAAGTTTCAATTTTGAAAAAGACATGCACTCAAAAACCAGTTAATGCTTGCCTACATAATTGAAACCTAATTTATTTATAATGGTTCCTAGAGCCGAAAGCTCTCAACCCAAAACTTGATTTATAACGCATGGAATTTATACTTAAATTCTGCTTTACCTCATTTTATGAACTTGTCATCGATACGTAATACAATATAAATCAATTTCTATCGATAGGCATAGAGAAATATCAATTACATGCGTAAATACAAATAAGAATTATCGGAAATCGAAACCAGATCCTCAACAATACAGTTCAGTTCCTAATCCGTTTCAATATCAGGGCTTACAATCAGAAGAAATGTTAAAAAAAGTATACTAAAAGAATGGGAAGTAAGATAATTGATTTGCAATAACTGAATCCTTATTTAACGAATCAACATTAAATAAAAAGAAAAACCCTTTTGTGAATTTCTTTTTTAAGTTTGTCAAGTTTCATTAGGATTGCTTGAACAGAAACTGAGATTAACGATATTCAATAACATTGTTATTTTTTAATTTATATGTGTCATCGCTCATTTATGATTCAATTTAACGGGTAATGTTAAAAAGGAAAATATTTCGATTGTATTCCTGTGGAATCCAATTAATTACTCTCAAAGAAAAACGAGTAGGTTTAGATACTCATTTTTAAATAAATTTTTTTACAGTGCAGAAACCCGATATCGAATTTTTTACTCTTAAACAATACTTTGGAAATTCATACTTGATATTTCCTTCGTGCGTGATGGGCTGTAGTAGAGCGAATATGACGTCATAATCGTGAAACCAACATCTCAGATCGAATGGCCTCAGACACGTGACTTCTTTTCAAAATTATGAATTAAAAAATACTCGCGATTGGCTGATGAATTGGAAAATGTGTAACAGTGAACATTTATGAATGGAATGACGTAATTAACCACATGTCTGAGGCCATACATGTTGGCCTCCTTTTGATGTTAGCGAGATTATAACATTATGTTTTCTCTACTATGAAGGATCCATGCTCGAAGGATATTTCATAAATATATGAATAATAAAATAAATAGTAACTCTTCCATTAAATTGAAAAACAGAAAGACAATTTTTTTTGTTGTTGATAAAACCCCAGACACATTTGCAATGCATATTACGTCCTTTCCCAATTACTATATAAAACACAACGAAAATGCAAATGAACGAGAACGAAAATAAGAATTTGCCGGGTTAAATTAAAACTTGACTGGGAATTCTAAGGAATTTTTTCGCGCCATATTTCTTGAAGAAAGAAAAAAAAAATCGTCTGCTGAAGCGAGAAGTTCTTTAATGCAAATAAGGAATGCTTTATTTGCAGATTAAATATTTGTGAAGTTTGCTGAACGTTATATTTACTGGTTCCTAGAGGGACTGGCAATAAATTGAATTGCTTATTTTCTTTATGAATATTTAGCTCATATTGTTGAAATATGAAATATTCCATTGAAAGTCAACGTTTCGAAAGAAATTACAAAGCGACAAAATGTTTTCACTTTAGAAATTTGTCTTTTTAGTTTTATTAGTGACTGGGTTTTGCTTGCGGTTTTGTCGTGGTTGAAGCTGGGTTAAAATTATTTTATTTTTGTGTCACTTGGGAATTTGTAACATAAATTAAGGGAAGAGTGCCATTTTAAAATTTCTTTCATGATAATCAGTTAAAACATATTTTTGACTATATAAATACAAATGGGAATTCATTATTTTTTTTTATTCCGATAATAGATTGAATCTTATTAAATTTGAATTAAGAATATTAGTGGTCATTGGAAATATCTTTAGGTATATTTTTCTGCAGTTTTGAGGCCATGGCTTCGAGCATGAATGGTCTGTAGTAGGGAGAATATGACTTCGAGCATGAATCCGTCATAGTAGAGAAATCATAAGGTTATAATCTCGCTAACATCAAAGTGAGGCCAACATGTATGGCCTCAGACACGTTATTTACTACGCCATCCATTCGTAATTTTTTTCTGGTTAATTAATAAAACATCCTGTACTTCATGAAGTAACACATTTACTGTTATTTCCGAATCACAAGTCAATCGCGAACGTTTTTTCATTCATAGATTTTGAAAGGAAGTCACGTGTATGTTACCATCAGGTCTGAGATGTTCGCATCACGATGATGACGTCGTATTCTCTCTACTACAGTCCATTCATGCTCGAAGGAATATGACTTCATAATCGTGAAGCCTCCATCTCAGAGCGAAAGGCCCATATCACGTGCCATCTCTTCAAAATTATGAATTAATGAACACTCGCGATTGGCTGATAATATTTTTTTTTAATTAACGTCGCACTAGAGCTGCACAGTGGGCTATTGGCGACGGTTCGGGGTCAATCTCGAAGGAAAGACCCGCGAACACATACACATTCACACACACATTCATACACACATTCATACATGCACCTCATTATTTTAGAACCATGGTCAATAGACGTCAGGACTTTGGACCCCGATCAGATTTACCGTGCACCAGTCCCGTATACACGCCAGTATAATTTGTTGAATATTCTGGACGACTTTCTAGTATTTTTGAATCGAAGCTGGCAATTCTCCGATCGCAAGATCACTATTTTTTTACTTTTCTATGTCAAGTCCATTTCACGGATTCGAACCACCAATCCTCTGATTAGTAGCTGAATGCTTTACCAACTGAGCAACTGGGGCTCCCAATCTACGGGACTAGTGCACGATAAATCTAATCGGGGTCCAATGTCCTGAACCCTATTGAGGTTGCGTCGGGTTCCAGTTCAGGTGTTGTCCTTGTCATCTGACCGTGGTTCAAAAATACGAAGCATTGTTAACGGATCTTTCCTTCGAGATATGCCAAGGCCATCTCTATCTGTATAGAGAAGGCCTTGGATATGCCCCGAACCGTCTCCAATAGCCTAATGTGCAGCTCCAGTACGACGTTATTTAAAAAAAAAATATCGAATCCTCTGATTACTAGCCTAACGCATTTATCCACTGAGCAACTGGGGCTCGCTGATAAATTGGGAAATGTGTAACAGTGAAAATTTATTAATGGAATGACGTCATTAACCACGTGTCTGAGTCCATACATGTTGGCTTCACTTTGATGTTAGCAAGAGTGACGTTATGACTCCTCTACTACAAAGGATCCATACTCGAAAGGCCATGGTAATAAGTGGCTATTTAGAAAAATAAGTTTTTCCTGAACACATTTTTGTGACGACCAGTCGCGGCACCGAGGTTGTTGTCATAGAATTTCGGGTTACGGGTTATTTAGATTTCAAAATATATTTTTTAATTTTTCAGAAAAATCATTTGTGGTCATTCTAATTATCCTTGGGTATATTTTACTGTAAAGTAAAGATTTCTTGAAAAAGTTGACATGGTTGCAAGTTTGTGAACCGCAATTGAAAGCATACAGGTAAAAATTATTACGACCTTGTACCAAAATTTAGTACCCATTTAGCTGCAAACAACATTTCGAGCTTAGTTTCATTATCATACGATGCTTCCATGGATACCATTTTGTGATGAAACATTGCACCAAAACTCATATCTTCGCTTCACCATTTTATGGTGAAACGTTGAACCAAAATTCGAGTTTTCTTAGTATTTTAGTAGTAGTATTTTTGTAGCGAAGCTGGCAGCCCGCAGAACGCAAGATCAACACTTTTTTACTTTTCTTAGCCAAGTCCACCGATCGGGTTCGAACTAGGAATCCTCTGATTCATAGCCGAACGCCTTTATCCACTGGGCAACGGAGGCCCTTGTTTTGTCGTTGTCTTTCTTGGAGAGGATTCCCCGGTTTGTTGATGTAGCGACAGCGAAAATTTCGGTTGCCTTTACAGAAATTAAACCAATTACCGGTGAAACCTCCTCTTTTTTCCAATAAAGGATTTCTGGTTCAACCTAGATTCCGCCATAATGTGGTGTAATTTGCTGCAGACCTCTCTTTTGCAACAAGATATCGTCGCCTCAGAGCAACAGTAGGATATCAGTAAAAACAGGGTTGCCTATAAAATTGATTTTACTATTTGCTGTTTTTTCAATGCTGAATATCTAAGGCTGTTGTTCAGGGATTTCAAAGAAGACATAAAAATGTCCGAGTGTTTCACTAAATAAAGACACATTTGGTAATACTAGCAAGACCAAAAACTCATTTATTTTCACTTCGTTTTTTTTTTTAGATGTCTTACTGTTGCTCTGATGCGACGATATGGTACATTGTTGAACTGAAATTTTTAACAGTGTAGTCATGTATTTTAGATCGATCTCAAGCTATTTACCAGAGTGAGTCTCATCAAAATTTTGTCAGTGGTTCTTGAGTGAAGGACGAGCAAACACAAATAATACAACAACCTTATTTTTCAAATGTGTAATGCGAGGCATTGATTAATATTTATATAACTACTTTATTACTATTATATTATTAGCTGTTTCTTCATGAGCTTCAATGTGACGAATATATTTTCCTTTCAAGGACAAAATGTATGACGAATCCTTTAAGGATCAGTTACAATGCGTCAGAAATAATATCTTGTGGAGATATAGAACAGGTATTCGAAACTACAAGGGTTTTAAAACTCAAGAAAATGCTGTTCTTGTTCATTCCGAAGATCAGTTCTTAAAAGAATATATCGTTATCTTGTAAACTGAGTCTGTGGAACAAGCACAGTACCCTCTAGGATTTTTGCTTGCAGGTGATATTACTAAATTCTGGAATGTGGTGAATTAATCACATATTTTAGAGCTTCACATCCATCGGAATGCATATTTATAAAAGATTACTCTACTCCCAATACCATATTCAAAATGGCCGCCAGGCCATTTTAAAGTTGCATATTTCAAGTAAACATCTGCAGTTTCAGAAAACTCAATTTAAAGGTTTTAAAGACGAATATAAATTGAAACGGATATATATTTTAAATATTTAAAATATTCGGGAAAAGGTTTTGTTTTCAAAAAGACATAACTCTAAACAAGAGTCAATTTTTACAGATTCAACATTGACTTAAGAATTTTCATGGTTATAGAATTTCCATACATTTGGCTTTCAAATCGAATTGAATTCGATGTCTTGTATTGGGCTGCATTAAAATCATTTTAATCAAAACACAATTGTTACTGGATACACATTTTACAAGCATTTCCAATCATAGCTTTGAAGAACAGACAAGAAATATGCGTGCATTTAATCCTGCGCACATTGAAAGGTTTTGCAATCCAAATATTGCAAGATGTCATTTTTTGAAGAATTTCACTTCGGTATTCATCTTTTTTTTACGACGAGAGAAATCCATTTATTTCCGTCTTTTCGAAAGAAGCTTTCGAATTTTTTATTCTACTTAAAAAAATTCCTCATTCCAAATCTCATTTCGAAGGAACTTCGCTTCTTCTTTTTCCATGAAATTGGAAGTTTCATTTATACGAGGATCGTCACATATAACTTTCATACGGATGGGTCGTATGCCAAGGTGGTGTATCATCTGCTAAGTGGCATAAGTACAAACACAAAGTTCCGAGATAACAGTGTTCAAAGTTTTCAATTTGTCTTCACTGTTAAAAACGGAAAGTTCCAATTGCGGCCCATGGTAACCTTTTGTCTGGGCGATAAACAATTGTGTTCTTCTTCGGGAATATGGTAACCCGGCTCCCTTCGGCCGCAATTGGGATATTGCCGTTAGAAATAGGTACTCAATAACAAGTAATATATACTCATTTTGATTTGTTTCGATGCTTATAATATCTCCGAATACACAAATTTCATTTTTGAAACAGACATATACTCAGAAATGAGTACAATGAGTGAAAATAAATAAAAAGAGCAGTCAGTAGCTTGCCTACATAGGCTGCCTTCATAAATCAATTTCAATAAATATATTATAAATAAATATATATCGACAATTACAACCAAGACTTACCTGGAATCGAATCCATATACTCGCAGGCACCGCAGTCCAAACCCCTTATCCGTTGTACTACCAATGCGACGTGAAGAAGTTATATTAAAAAGGTGGGCTAAACGAATGGAAAGCAAGATAATGGGGTTGTAATAACTCGGTTTCCATTTAAGCAATCGACATCAAATAATGTGGAAAACTATCTTCTGAACAACTATTTTAAGTTTGTCAGATCGCTTTGTTAAGCCACTAGTATATG
This sequence comes from Troglohyphantes excavatus, assembly GCA_963932185.1. NCBI lineage: Eukaryota > Metazoa > Arthropoda > Arachnida > Araneae > Linyphiidae > Troglohyphantes > Troglohyphantes excavatus. The sequence goes on along the minus strand of OZ010666.1, from coordinate 11,969,609 downwards.
CTACAGAACTTTAAAATGACCACTAGTTGCATCTATTGAGTTTTATGTTAGCTATTATATTGTCATGTAGGGAACCATGTGCCTAATTCTTATAACCGCCTATAGGTCCCTTTTATTTATAGAAAAAAAAATTAAGCAATCAGTTGCTTAGAGGTCTGTTGTTCTCAAACTGGTTCGTGTAGGTGAAGTTTTCGAAGATTGTTTTAGTACTTATAAGTATAATCTGGCTCTACAAAAAATCCTAGCTTTTACCAGAGGTATGTAGTTTGTATTTAACTATATTTTCATACTTTTTGAAAATTATCTTAGTAATTACACATAATGTTGCATATACGCTGCACAACGGTTTTAATTAATTATTTAATTAAATAGGCACGTAGGATTTTTTTTGTATATTTTTTCAGCAATCCAGGAGCAAAGAGAAAACGAAAAAAAAAAATTTCATTAAAACAGAAAAAATTATGCACTAGAGGGTTAAGATGGCTTGACCAGAAGTTGAATTTAGCAATATTAAATCGCACGGCTCATTTTTTAGAAAGTACGGTTGCTTAAATTTTAGTACGTCATTACTCAATTATGATGCAATTGTACTCAAAGAAAATGAGCATGTTCGGGTATTCATTCTTAAGTACCTTTTATTTTACAGTGGTTGGATACAATGTTAAATGGAATGACATTCAACATATTATTGGGCAACCTATTGAACTAAATCCCAAAGCATTTGGCAATATCATAAATATATCCATCTAGTAAAGGAATATGATGCGAATCCATTTTCAGATTTTTGTGATTTATACCACTTGTCACCAAGTCCGACAACATATTCACCTTTTACATCACAAACTCTGTACAACAACAAATTTGAAATGGCTTTGCAATATTTTTTATATATCTACTTTTTACTGAAAATACTTCCTATCCTAAAAATGAACGATGTTTCTTTAATGTTATGTGTTTGCTGTATGCTCTATTCGCTATTTCAAGACTACCTGAAGATCCTATCTTCATGCATGATTGCCGCATAAATAACTTCGCATCGCTTTGAAGTTTTGAAATATATATGCTGTCGTTAAAGATTTATGAAGCAAGTAGAAGAACTGCGTGTGCTTGTATTTTCTTCGGTAAACGTGACGAATAAAAATGTATTTCATTTTTTAAAGTGCAGTAAATGCTGTAAATATGAGTATGAAATTGTATTGGAAGTTACATTCAGGCTGTTGTAGAGGATTTACGCATTTTTTACCTTTATAATATATTTTAACTCAAATGCACATTTTCATTTTGATGTTAGAATCTGGGTTTGAAATTAGGAAATAACAGTTAGGCTTCAGTTCCATCTAGCAATTTTTCTTTAGTTGCCAAAATGTTCTGCTTAGGAGTAGTTAAAAAATAATTCAAATTGATCAAGCAAAGCCTGCCAACTGTCTATGGACCGGTGACAAATCGACTTTTGTCTTATAAATATCAAATTTAAAAAAATGCGTTTAAAATAATTCATTGTAACGTTTTTTTTTAAACGAGCCGTTGATAATGCTGCCATCTATGGGGGGGGGGGGATGGCAGACGATAATTATCGCACGGGCATGCTAGTATCTTTTTTTTAAATCGTTAAAAGTTCCTTTGAAAATATCACCGTACTGTGCAAATATACTGAAAAGTATGAGAGCAATTATTGTGAACATCTATGTTAGGATTCAGTTTTTTTTCTCACCTGTAAAGTTGACCAAATGTGACTTAGGCTCTCCTGGCTTTGAGGTACAAACAAAAGTTGCGCATATAAAGCAGTTCTCATATTTTGCACGCCTTGTCTGAAATGTGCCTGAGGGCATCTTCATAAATTGATTTGAAATGAGAAGATTGGAGTGGCGAATTGGACGCGGCGAAAGCATTTCAAACTAATTGCAATGTTTGATGTACTCGTCTAAAAGAGGAAGGCAGTATTACTGTCTGAATAGGAATTAATTTAATATAATTCGAATTTAAATCTAACACTTTCTGTAACAGGAGTTCAAAGAATTATTTTAGTGATTAGGCATTAATGTCTCGTACTCGTATAAAATATATATTTTTATTATAAACTAGCAATATGGCCCGGCGTTGCTCGTGGTCACTTTGAGCAGTAAGAGCTGCGCGATTTTGTCTTGTCAGCGTAGCCATCGCATATCACTCTCTGTGCACTGTGAAAAATAAACTTTATCAAAATCCAGATTTATTAAATTACTTTGAGTATTTTTTGAGATTCCTAAATTTATTTTTATGTTCACGACTTTACATGCTATTGCGGCTACTATTTATACTGATGTTTTTGTAAAATGTTTCTTTTTGTGAAATAATTTCTAATATTTTTTTTAATTGCATATTTTTTATATAAAAATTAACCATTTAGTGACAATAAACCCATGTAGTAAACTTCACATTCATTAGTTTTAATATTGGCGACGCAATAATATATCAAAGAAAAAATATTGCATTCTTTCAAATCGAAATAATTTATCGTATTTGTTGAAGTATTTTTTTTTTCGTGCCAATTGGCGACCGGAGTCTATATATCCGTCTTTCAACATAATTTCATATGGGTCAATATTTACGGACAATATTTCTTATAAAAAATAATTATCAAATATTCATTTTTGAATTCCAATATGTTTTTGAGGTGAAAAATTAAAAATATGCTACATGGAGGTATAAATATACAAAACCTTAAGTTAAACTTTTAGGGTGGCCCATTTCGACACCATAGAGATATTCCACTCCTTAACAAATAGCCCTATTGTCATAAAGTAAAGTTGTAAAGAGCTGGTTTATCTTCCTCCTTCGGTTAGCGAGGTTTTTTTTAACGACGTTAATTTTGTTATTTGGACACTAATTTCGCCTTTGTGATGATATTTTTATATATAGGACCGCTATTTTAGCTCATTTGGCAACATTTTTATTTATTTAGAGAAATTTTTTATTCATTTGGCGGCATTTTTAAATCATTTGGCAATATTTGGCGTCATTTTTAATTCATTTGGCAATATTTGGCGACATTTTTAATTTAATTGGCAATATTTGGCGGAATTTTTAATTCAGTTGGCAACATTTGGCGACAATTTTAATTCATTTGGCGACATTTACTCATCATCTAATTAAAACGAATCGTTTATCCCAGTATTGTCGAAAAATACTTTTGGTCGCCAAGGTGATTTTTAACAATAATGTTATGAAGGGAAGATCGAGATGTAAATTTCCCATAGTAGTAATGTTAAAGAAAATGGAAAAAGTTCTATGATTTTTGAATGGTTGCAGATATCCACATGAAACAAAGTGCAGATTTTAAACTAAGAAAATATTCTTCAAATGGTGCAAGTTTCATAAAAATCCTTGCAGTAGTTTTGGAATTAAATCCGGACAAGCAGACAGACAAAAAAAATTTTAATGAGATTTTCGGAATCAGTGTATCCTAATTCGTGAAGAAAACTCAAAATGAGAGGTTTTGTTCGATTCTACAGACAGACACTCCATTCTTATATATAAGTATTGATATCCTAATTCGTGAAGAAAACTCAAAATGAAGAGTTTTGTTCGATTCCACAGACAGACACTCCATTCTTATATATAAGTATTGATTAACACTTATTTTTCTTTTTTATTAAGTTGTTTTAGCGAAATTACAAAAATACCTGCATTTTCCCATCATTTTTAGATGTTCTCTGTTTTTGCATATGATAAAGTAACATTTTATGAATTTTAATGTATTAAACAGTGTAAATTGTGTTGAAATACGGCCATTTTCGTCTTTCGTAAAGTACAAAAAGGTGTAATACCATAATTTATTTGCAATGTTTAGAAGTAAAAAGTTATATTTATAAAATTTTGCAATTGAAATTATTTTGGTATTGGAATAAAAACAGAAATTAAATTAAATTAAATTAAATTAAATTAAATTAAATTAAATTAAATTAAATTAAATTAAATTAAATTAAATTAAATTAAATTAAATTAAATTAAATTAAATTAAATTAAATTAAATTAAATAGTATTAAATTAAATTTAAATATCATTAAATTAAATTTAAATATCATTAGATAAAATTAAAATATCATTAATTAAATTAAAATATCATTAAAATAAATTACATTAAAATATTATTAAATTGAATTAAATTAAATTAAAATATCATTACATTGAATTAAATTAAATAAAAATATCATGAAATTAAAAAAAAATATCCTTAAATTGAATATAAATTAAATTATCATTAAATTGAAAACAGAAATCGATTTTAACATGCCAAGATGCGTCCTTTACTATTCAACCATTACTTCTTTAAGTAAGAATCCTATGAACATAGTGGATACAGAAAAAGACGGTACATTGGAAAATCACCAAAAATCCTATGAATTCTCGGTGGGTCATTTATTTACTTTAAACATAATATCTATACCGAACGAGAACTAAACTGCCCGTTTAACAACCGAACACGTTTGAGAATTTCAACAGGGCTTATGCATAAATTCATAAGGACCCTATAATCCTCCAAAGCGCCATCGAACGAGATCCATTCCTCAACTTTCATTCCAAGATAAGAAACTCTCGGAAGATTTTCTCATAATGGAATTTCTCAGAAAACTTCGGCGAATGGAATACATTTTCTTCCTTCAACAATTCTTCCTTGCTGTAACGAAATGCGTGCGAAGTTCCAGTATCGATTGTGGATTCCGGTTCCTTGTATTTTGGTCGTAGCGATTGTAAAATGGCGAATTTGAGATGGAATGGATGATGGGAAATTATAAGGTTGATGGGAAGGAAAAAGGATGATGGGAAATTATAGGGATGAGGGGTTATAGAGAATTGAATGGGGAGTTGTTGGTTTCTTGAAATTTGCGATGCAATTTTGGAGAGTTGTCTGGATTGGGTAGAATATATCACATCTATAATAGGGTCATTCAATCTCTGTGTTCATCTGTGATGATGTATATTGTTCTATATGTAAAATCCTAAGTCTTAATATTTATAATGCACTTCAGGTAAAAATATTGTAACTTTATTTGTTCAAAGTACTTATAATTAAAAAAATTATGTTCATGATCATTATGTGTGATAATTTGCTGTTTGGAGACAAGTTTGGGACATATCTGAAAGGAAAGACCCAGTAACGCTACCTCGTTACTTTGTACCACGAACATGAATTTTTTTCTGAAACAGAACACAGTATATTATATATTTCCCAGTTTAGATAATCGCTAATTATTACCTTTTCTCTTGGTGCAATAGAGCTCGGAACGGGGGGCGAATGGTTAAGGTCACGGACTCATAATTAAAAGGTTCTGGATAGAATTTCGTCCTGATAGAAATAACCTATCGTGATAGGAGGATACTCTTTTGTTCTTTGTCGTCTGCAAAACAACATCAGCTATGTATAGGGGACTGGTGTACGTTAAACGTCCACACTCCGGGTTCACGTCATCTGACTATGGTTCAGAAGATGGTGCACGTTAAATCTGTCGTGGTCTTACTGTCCTCATATTGATCGTATTGTGGAAGTTTGGAAGGTGCGGTGTCATCTAAAGTGAGCATGTCGTCTGAGCATACAGATTTTCCATTTTTAAAGAAATACGTTCCCATTTTTGCTGAAAATTTCGTCATTTTTGACGAAACAGATGTCATTTTTGACGACAGTACGATGGCTTAAATTTGAGTACGTCATTGTACATTTACGATGCAATCCTTAAAAAAACAAGTACGTTCATGTACTCATTTTTAAGCATTTTTTTACATTGTTGTTTTCATTTTCCAATTTTTGAAGACATGCATTCCCATTTTTGAAGAAATCTTCGTCATTATCGACGAAACTGACGTCTGCTAAATATTGCCATTAAATATTTCGTCAAACTGAGGAAATTAATTTTTTTCACGAAATTTACATCGTCAAAAATGAAGATGATTTTAAATCAAACTCGACAGGCTGGTCTCGAACCATGGATCTCTCGGTACAAAACTACGCGCGCTATCGACCCAGCCAGAAAAAGTTCTTCTGAAATTATGGAAATATACATATAACAACCAAAATTAGAACCGAAAGAGTTGATACTATCGAAAAGGGATCGAAGTACAGTACATACGTTAAAAATTTGAAGATTCTTGTTTCGCCAACAGGCAAGTAATTCAGTGGCGAAATGGTTGACGAAAGTAGCCTTGACGATTGCAGAATTCTCGAAAATTAGCGTGTTATTTGTGAGAGTGTAGTTCAAAATTACGAGGCAGTGTTGCCGGGTCTTCTTCTGGGATAGTTCCCGAACTGTCGCCAATAGTCTATTGTGTAGCTTTAGTGAAATGTGTTTTCAACCAACTTTAGCACGTTAAAATAGAAAGCTCCCCTTCAATCAGTACTGTAGGGTTGCCTGCTTCACTACAAAATACTAGGAATGTTGTCCAGAACATCCACAAAAATGATCGGCGTGTACGGGACTGGTGCACGATAAATATGATCGGGGTCCAAAGACCCGACGTCTATTGAAGGCGTTGGGTGCCAGTTCAGGTTCTTCGTCGTCTGACTATGGTTCAAAAATACGAGGCATCGTTCCCGGGCCTTTCTTTCGAGATAGGCCCCGAACCGTCGCCAAGAGCCCACTGAGCAGCTCTTGTGCGACGTTAATTAAGAAAAACCAAAACCGAAAATAAATTTTTTATTTGAAGCCAATTGAAGAGGTAACAACTGTACTCCACTTTCATCGCTACCGCAATATTTCGTATATTTTTCGTGTTTAAATAAGCCGACATGTATTGCTTTTGGCTGAGTATTTTTCTATTTTCTTTTGAAACCCATTTTAAATGCAATCGTCTATTAAAATAGAAAGTCATTTGCAAGTCAAAGTCGAAATGGTTAAAAAGCAAGAGCAAAAACTATTTGTTTGGCAACATAAAAATTAATTCTAAAAGAAGAAAATATAATATTTATATACATTTAATATTTATACAATGCTATGATATAAAATAACACAACTAAATAACTTTTTTAAAAAAATTGGGTACAGTATGGCTGCTTCCAAATTGGCTTCAACGCGCCCATAGGGAAGCAAGAGCTGAACCTTCCAGAAGTTACAGTTAGAGTTCAGTGACTGCTACTCTAGAAAGAATGACTTTACTTTTCACTTTCCATTCGCCTTTAGCAAGTCACTCCAGTATTCTTACTACACGCTAAGGATTTGAAGTTAGGAGAGTTAAATTGAATTATGTAAGGGATTTTACGATAGCTAAGCACGGGGAATATTATAGTAGCACGAGACAACATTTTTATGTAAATTTATTTCATTTATGGAGTAATCCGAAGAGTGTGCTACATGATTTAAAATGTAGCGTCTGATTCTTAGTGTTGGATGTCTTAAGGGAAACTATGGGAATGGTTTAAATTCAAAATGTAGACGCCATTTAAGATGTTTCTCAGTTAATAGCATATTATTTTTTTAATTATATTTTTATGTAAGTAACATAGCAGCTTAAAACGTTGGTTGGTTAGTTCAATTGTTGTCGCACTAGAACTACACAGGGAGCTATTGGCGACTGTGTCATTATCCGGTGCCAAAATCGACCGCTCAAAGAGATGAGATGTCCAACACGACTGCTGAAAGCGGGTATCTGTTTATAAGCAGCATTTCGGGATATATTGTGCCATTGCCAAACTTTTCTTATTTACTATCAAAAGAAAGATAATGGACGGTTGCCACATATTAGGGTTATTACAGACGGAGTGTATGTGGTTGAACAATGGATCTGTGATTCGCAAATACAACCATGCGATTTGCATTCTCCAATCACAGACCTGCATTCTCTAATCATTTTACACACACATCCGCACTCACTCTTTCTATAACAGCCATAAGCGACCTCTATTTCGCCAAGATCACAACAAAAATTATTTTTCGCGCCGTTATTTACACATACCCGTTAACAGCTTTCCGCTCATGTTTACGTTGTCGCGCGCGGATTTTTCTATATTCTCCAAGTTAGTTGTCGCCTTTCATAAATCGGGCCGCAACTCACCAACCGAAAAACAGAATCGATAAACGACGCAGCCCACCCGGCAAAACGCACACACCGTGGATCGATACCCTCCTAGTAACTTAACGTCTCCTAAACGGATATATTGCGGGGCTCTTACACATCCAAAGGGATTAGGCATCAGTATGGGTATTGCTTCCTGTAAAGGCATTAACCATTCGTTCGCATGCGCTTTGCCCGAATGGTCCCTTAATTAAAACGTCTGGAAAGTGAAGAAATACCTCCTGTAATTAGCGACGCCGGAGGAGTAATTAAACGGGTGTTCTGAATGTTTGAGTATTTGTGGTGAGGATGTTCAGATGTAAGTGAGGTGCTTTTTAACGGATGTTAATGATGGTGTTGGGGATAATGCCGGTGGAGAAGGTGAATGGTGATTTATTTGTTTGTTAAAAAGGTTTTGGGTTAGAGTTTAGAAGCGAATGTAATAAATTATATGGCATTAATTTTCGTAAGCAGCCGATATACGATTACACCATTTTCTAAACACTTCCATTAATATCCAGAGCTTTACTCGATTTTGTTATCGAGTAAATCCGATTTTGCTTCCTATGGGATTGTTTTCTTTTAAAGTCTGGATAGTTTTGATAAAATTGTGTATTTAGATACGGGACAGTAACTTCAAAATCGGCATAACATGGGTTTGTATTGACAGCTGATTTGTAGTTATCTAATTGTAGTCAATGAGCTAAAATAATAATAAACACTGGAGCGAGTACTACCATTGAGCGACAGTATTTTATAGTGTAGCGCGGATGTATTCTATTCGGAAGAAAGGTTAAGAAAACATTCTATCTTCGCTTTGAGGGAGTCTTATGTGACGTCACAGAAAGATTTAAAACTGTTTTTTTCGGTTTCTATTGTCTTCTTTGTCTTGTAAGTAAGAAGCAAGTATGTAAAAAACATTGAATGTATTTTTGAAAGCCAGAAATGCATTTTTAAATCAACGCAAGCTTATGCGGAAATACTTTTTTTCTACCTACGCTCAAAAAGGGGTAAAGTGGTTGCGCATGCTTAGTCCTCGCTTCAGTGTTTATTATTATTTTAGCTCAGTGGTTGTAGTAGCAGCTAAAAAATTTAATCATTAAATTTCCACCAAAGTTGTGAAACTGAATATTTTATATAGGTTTAATGCTGAAAAAATTCAGCATTGGAATTTTGCGAGGGAAATACAGGCTTTTAAAATGTTTACAGGCGAATTAAAAACTGTAAACACATGCAGACTTTATAAAAGTATTTGCAACAACCTACAGGCTTCATGAAGGTTTTATGCAGAATTTACATGAAGGTTTTATTCGCAGGTTTCAGATGAAGGTTTTATACGAATTCTTTTTACTGGATAGACTTTAAATATTGTAGTGGTAGCGTACTGGGCTACCACGCCTTGGATCTGAATTGTAATCGTAATAAAAATATTAGTATATTTTATTGTTACATTTTAATAGGATACGTATGGCGAATTCGTTAAAGTTATGTGTACATTCGAATTTTTATTTAAAGCCTTAAAAAATTTCTAAGTTAATTTTATTTATACTGATTATAAAAGTCTCACCAAAAATGTTGCCGTGATTTGAAGAAAATCATTAACATATTTTTTTATTTATATAAAAACAAATCAATCAATTGCAGAAATCCTTTTTAAATATATAGTAATGACTTTCATATTGCTGTTGCTTACTTTAGTGTATGTACATTAGCTAGTGCATGATAAACTCTAGGGAAGTTTTTTATGAAATAATTATTTATGTTTACATGCGGCGGATCTTTGCACACAAATAAAAAAAAGTGAAAAATTATGCTAAAAGAATTAATATAAAGATAAAGAAAAAATAGATATTAAGAAGCATTTTTTTTCAATATTGCATTCTAGATTATTAAAACATAATAACTATGCATTTTGTATTTATAATTTTTTTTTAATAGTGAACCTAAATTGTCTTGATCCGGACGAAAGATACTTTCTAACTTTGGCCAAATCAATATCATGCGTCAGCGTTGGAAAACGATGTCTCATACGAACATGAAATCATTTTTAAAAAAATAACCATTGTCATCCGAATTCGTCATCGCGTTATCTTTTTTAATATTTGCATGACTCGAAAAACCCCAGGGTATTCATAACTAATAACAACTTTCGCAAAACACACCCTCATTCCTAGTCACTTGCTAACGTGACGTCAATGGAGTCAAAACTTCTACATGATTTCCATAGCATTTATGGTCACAGGCAACATGCGATCTCTTTCTCCCAAATTCCAGAGCTGTTGTTGCCTTGAAAAGAAGAATTGCGTCACGGAAGTAATCGAAGCCCAGGATCGGAAGAAGCGACGTCACTGATGACGTCACAGGATGGGACCCTGGCTTGACACTGATCCAAGTTTTACTTCGTGGAATGGTTTGCGATGATTTGGCATTGAAATTGACTGCGCTCTGGCTTTGATGTTTGTTTTTATATTTTTGTAATTAATATTAGGAGATTGCAGGGTAAGGTTTCACCAGTGGGTTTGGTTTGTACAATGGATATTAGTTTCTTGGAATCTTATACAATTAATAAAAGTGATTAAATAGCTAATTCGTTTAGTTGTTATTGAATACCCCTATTTTTCTTTGTAATCAATTTAGAATTCTTTTCTGAGCTAATATAATGCTTTTTAATTAAAAAATGTATAAAGGCTGGTACACAAGGGCCAGTTTTACACTCTCAGAGAGTTGTCGGAAATGAATCTCATTGTAAAAGCAACTCTTGGATTTCTGTGACTTTGGAACGACGAAAATCATATAATGCCTCTCATTAAAATTCCGTGGTTCCCAACTTATGGAATGTCTAGGAACCTTCAGTTAAATGCTAAATCGCAATTAATTAGTCTTTTGTTTCTCTTGAAAAAAGTGTCCAAAGTGATCTAACTGGTTTTGAAACTAGTCGGCTCAATTCTAGTATGAATTTTTTTAAACATTTTTATATTATTTTTTAGATTTAACTTGGATGTATTGTCCAATTGACATCCAGCCAAGGCTAGATGATATGGGCTGCAGCCGAAACTCCAAAACGCCTGCTGCCATTAGACGGCATCCTCTGGACCGCATTAAAATCATTCAAACTGGTTAAAAACAATAAAATACCTACATCATACGGTATTGAACTTAAATTATATTAATTATTTAAGTTAAAATTTAATAATAATCAAATGGGACGTCTATACTCATATAACAAAAAAGATATTTGAGTATATTCTTGCACTTGTTTCACCGACTTTGATTCTATTTATAAAAGCTCGGGAGTAGAAAGGAAGAAAATATTCCTTTCAAATCAGCAAGCGGAGAAATTCAATTTAAAATTTTATAAAATAACGACTCCTCTAACCGCTTTGAACCCTCTCACGGACCACAGAATTATTTGCCCGTAAATGGAACAGAAAATTAAAATATCGGCTATTTACTTGTTAAATACTAGGGGAGACTTTTACATACGATCAAATTTTCTGAAGAGTTCTAAAATTACTGCACAGTCACACAACTATAGCACATTCACAAAACTATTGCGCAGTGACACAACTATAGCACAGTCACACAATTATAGCGCAGTTACACAATTATAGCGCAGTCACACAACTATATCACAGTCACACAAGTAAAAGTCACACAACTATAGCACAGTCATACAACTATAGGACTGTCACACAACTATAGCACAGTCACACAACTATAGCACATTCACAACACTATAGCACAGTCACACAACTATAGTACAGTCACACAACTACAGCACAGTCACACAACTATAGCGCAGTCACAAAACTGCAGTACAGTCACACAACTATAGTACATTCACAAAACTATAGCACTGTCACACAACTATAGCACAGTCACACAACTATAGCACATTCACACAACTATAGCACACTCACACAACTATAGCATAGTCACACAACTATAGCACCGTCACACAAGTAACAGTAACACAATTATAGCACAGTCACATAACTATAACATCACCGTAGACCATTGTATATTTCCCTTAATAAATCGATAAAGAACCGTAATTGGGATATTCTCTTAGTTCTTTGATTCTTGATCCACGTTTTCCAATCAAACATCCAGCATGACTTTGATGAGTGAATAATCTTTAAAGTAAAACACAGATATGATGAAGTTTGCAATGAAAAGTATTATTTATAATTTTATATAAAGGATTTTATAGAAACTAATTTTTAGTAATTTAATATATCTTTTACTAAAAACTAAATCGAAGGATGGCAACATAATTTTTTCAAATATTTTATTTTGACGCTTTTGTCACGTTCGATAAATAATAGTAAATTCAATGAATCGAAACAAAATCTAATTATCTTATACACTATTTTGAGATTAGGGGAACTCAAAATATGTAAAAAAACACATCTAAAACTCGATACCGAAATTTCAAACCCAAAACAGTATATTTACATTTCTCTTTAAATTTTGATGTGGGACAATAAATAAAAAGTAAAGAAAAACGAATCGCCAAGTAACACTGAAAACTTTGCCTAGAGGAATATTTAAATTAGGGCTTTTTTCCCTACCTAAATATCTGTCCTAACTTTTCTTTTTGTCGTACAAAAATTTTATGTAACGTTATTTCCAGTTTTTCAATGCGGAAAGATTGGAATAAATTTGCATTGCAAATTTGTTTGACGCGTCAGTCTTGGAAACGAAACTTGGAATTTTTGATATCGAATGATTTTGCTTTTTTTTCCAAACATAGCCAGCCTTTTAGGTCAATTTTATTTTCATTTGATTATAAATGACGTTATAGGGTTTAAAAATTTACTAATTTTTTTTTATAAAAATTGTGAGCATGAGCGCTTTGGCTTAATAAATTTGCAAATGCACGCTCAACGGCAGGAGTAAAATAGCTCATGTTGACAGAATTTTTTTTTTGTAATTTTCAAAAATCTTAATTAATTTTAAAGAGATCTATTTTCAGAGATTTTTTCAGAAAAACCTCAAATCATCAGATTTGAAAAATATTGTATAATGGCGTATATGTTAAAGTTTTAAAAATTATGTGCATAACTCGAAACACTGGATATTCCAGGATATTATCCCTGACCTTGAATGGATAAAAAAAATTCTGCAAATTTCAATGTATTGACTATATGTGAATGAAAAAATATGTTGATTTGAACATTTAAAACTTTTCATTTATTTTAGAGCAATCATTAAAATTTCTCACAATGTATATTTCTAAGTAAAAAAAAATAACCCTTTTTTTTAAGTTTCGATTTCTTGGTAATATCATAAAAATAATTCATGTTTATAACTTCAATCTCCTTTTCACATCACTTGAATCAAATTCCCACTTTAGATACGATACTAAGTCTAAGTTTCTGAAGGATACTAAGTTTAACCCTTTGCACTCGTATGTCCCCTCGTATGGGGGACATCACTCGTTTTACCATCGCGCTCGTATGTACATCGCATCTGTACCGTTGCGTTCGTATGTCGCCATAGAAATAGGAAAAACACAGAATTATAAAATGTAATTGTTTCTTGATGTTGTGCTTTTTATTTTGTTTCTTGTTTGTAGTTTCTTTGTTGTTTTTATTGTCTTTTAGTTAGTTTTCTTACAGTTACTTCTTACTAGTTATTGAAAACAGAAATTCTTTGGGCAAACTGGGATAACTTAACCAAAACATTTCTGTTCGAAGTAATTCTAAGTTGATTTGCTATAGTGGAGGTGCGGGCATTACGTTCCGCCCCTAAATATTGTTTATATAGTTTGTTTATATTATTACATTTCTTAGATTTTTAATGCGGTGTAGTGTAATATACTTAAGTATTCTTAGTAGTTTCAATAAATTATTTTGACATGTTGAAAAATAAAATATTATGTGGCTACATTTCCATCCTAGGTCGAGGGGTGTATTCAGGGGTTATATTTTTAAATTTTTGATTTATGGATGGTAAACCTTCTAGTTAAATTGGAACATATTTCCATCAAAAAAATTCATCTTGATCGAACATGAAAAAAAATTCCGAGTAATTTGCTAACTTTCTAAAGCATAATTACGAGTGCAAAAGGTTAATAAACAAAAATGTGTTCTTTAAAATCACTTTCTTCAAATTCCTTGGGTAGGTTCTTATTCTCCTGATAAAATACTTTAAGGTAAATTCTTTAACAGACTTGTCTCTCGAGTTTCAATCTAAAAATACAGCCAAATACGTCATCCCCTGCTTTTTTATTCAAGATTGGCGATAAGAATGAACCCTGAATCTCCCAAAACTTCTTTCTGGTTTGAAATGACGTCACGAGTGCAGCGAGCCAATAAGTGACGTACTTTGGGGAGGGGCGAACCTGGAACCTTGCACGCAATTTGATAGAGGATAGGAGGAGGGGGCGGAGGGGCTTTGGCAAAGATTCGTTTGAGTGATTATCGTTTATTTCTTTAGCCTCTTATCTGAGACGTGCAGTAAGTCAATTTGCCGTCTCTTGAAGCGATCTTTTCTAATGGTAAAATGGCGTGTACACAACTTCCGGATCGTAAAATAATTGCTCGGGGGGCTAAAAATATAGTTTTTATTGGTTATTGGCTAAAAATAATAGATTTGGGTAATTATAGATTTCTAAATTTGTCAAAAGTTAAAGGTATTATTGGATTTGTTGGTTTATTTTATTTGTACGGTCAGTAATATATTAAATCAAATAGGCTAGTAGGTGTTGTGATTCATTGGGTTGGGTCTTCTCTCTCTCTCTGAATAATAAGTGTTTATAATTGACTAAACGAGTATTACCCAATGAGAATTTGAAATGTAACATTTAGGGAGAAGGTCATTCGTGTGCTTATTTTAAAGCGCAATTTAACTGAAGAATACGCTTGCCAAAACACCTGGTAAGGCAGGCCAGAATTTGAAATTATACACTGTGAAAAAAAAGGTGCTTAAAAAAGGTGCTTACATGAATGTACTCGTTTTTCTTTGAGTAGAATTGCATCGTAAATGAGCGATGACGTACTCAAATTTAAGTAATCATACTTTCGCAAAAATGAGCAGTGTGATTTAATTTTGCTATTCTCTGCTTCTGTTCAAGCCTTCTTAACAAAGCGACCTGACACACTTAAAATAGTTGCTCAGAAGATGGTTTTCCACATTATTGGATGTCGATTGCTCAAATGGAAACTGAGTTATTACAATTTAATTATCTCACTTCCCATTCTTTTGGCACACGTTTATAACATTACTTCTGATTATAACTTCTTCACGTCGCCCTGGTAGCTTAACGGACAAGGCTCTGTACAGCGGTGCCTTCAGATTAAGTTCGATTCCCAGTCAGTCTTGGTTGTACTAGTCAATATTTATTGAAAATGATTTATGAAGACAGCCTATGTAGGCTAACATCTGCTCTTTTTATTCATTTTTACCCAGTATACTCATTTTTAAGTACATGTCTTTTTAAAAATTGAAACATGTATTCGGAGCCATGATAAGCATTGGATGTATTAAAAAATGAGTAAATTTTACTTATTATTGAATACTTATTTTTAGCAGTGTACTCAATTACAGATAGGTGCCACAATTAGACACCTATAAGAATTAGTTCTTTGGTGCATTATAAGCTAGAATAATCAAAATCTATTTTATGTAGTCAGTCCGCTAGAATCCATTGATCTGAATATTGGAAGGATATTTTTGTCGAAGACTGCATATTTTCTTTAGTCTAACTATGTCTTAAGTGTATCACTATTCGTGCATCACTTCACTGTTAAAAATAGGTACTCAAAAATAAGTAAAATGTACTCATTTTTAAATCGAATGTAATAAAAAATGAGTAAATTTTACTTATTATTGAGTACCTATTTTTAACAGTGTAACGTTATTAATAAAACAATGTTTATTAGAAATAGAGCTTACTACCCGACAGTATCAGTACTTTCAAAAACATGTAATGCCCAATCGAGAGTATGCAATAGCCCAATCCAGTATGGTGAAACGGCAATAGCCCAATTGCGGCCGAAGGGAGCCAGGTTTACCATATTCTTAAAGAAGAAAACAATTGTTTATCGCCCAGACAAAAGGTTGCCATGGGCCGCAATTGGAACTTTCCGGGTGAAACTGTGACTGTGACAAGCTTCTAAAATATAAATTTGCCAGTCACGTCCTGCATTTCTGTTATCTCTTGCTCTTTCTGTGTGTGCCTTTTTAAAGCGAGCTGTTTTTAATAGTTAGATTATTTTTATTCGTTTTTAAATAAAGCTCGTTTTTATTACTTGCATTTTATCAATGAATTCACTTACACAGATGATACAACGTTACCACAATTCATACGAAATCGCCAAATTGTCGGTTATTTGCCAAAGCTGGTAGCGCAGCAGCGAGCGAAAGGTTATTTTGTCCGATAGTTGCATGTCCGATAATTACTCAGTGATCGAGTAATTTTTTTTAATTGCGTGCAACTAAATAGTTCGGTTACATGTCCCATAGTTGCCAGTGCGCGTCAAGCCTAACAAAACATTGAGTTATAAATAGAGTAATAATTAAAGAAGTTTCAGAATTGCCTGAGAACATCGGTCGTGTCTTTTAATACAAGAACTCTTCGGAAACTTCCCCTTTTCAAGAGGTTAATTAGGCTGGAGTAGAGACGGAATATTTCCAATTAAACAACTTTGTAGATTCTTTGAGGAGGACGATGAAACAAAAACTTTTCTAGAACTGCAAACTCATAATGAGCGAAAGAAAAATACCAATTTATTTTTTGGGGGTAAGAGACTTTTTAAATTCTTGTTTGAACAAAGGATTTCATATGATTGATGGATGTTTGGGTTTCTGCTTTTTGTTATATATTTGTAAAACTACTTGCTTTGTGCCCCGACGTTGCTGGAAACCCAATTACTTACCAAAACAGTTTATTTTATTGTTTTTATTATTGTTATTATACATCATGCCTTGCTTTTGTAGTAGGCTTACTGAGATCATACACTGTTAAAATTAAATATTCAAAAATAAGAAAACATAAGTTTTAATACATTCGAAAACATTGCAAATCAGTTAATTATTCTTTTGCAAATTATATTTAAACATAATTCGACAATTTTCTCCATTAATCTTGTATAAAAATATTTAAAAATTAGTGGACCAGAGTTCCAAAAAGTGATTGCGCAAGCGCCCTCTTCGGCCTTTTGCGGTAGTCACCACTACATTTACAGTTGTTTAAGTAAGATCTGGATTTTTGCAATCAAATCTGCCTCATGTACGTGATTCTAATGATGAGCCGTCTACACAGTTAAAAATAGGTACTCAAAAATAAGTAAAATGTGCTCATAAATAAGTAAAATGTACTCATTGAATGCTCATCGTAACTCCGAATACATAAGTTTCATTTTTGAAAAAGACATGTACTTAAAAATGAGTACAATGGGTAAAAATGAATAAAAAGAGCAGATGCTACCCTATATAGGCTGCATTCATAAATCACTTTTAATAAATTTCGACA
This sequence comes from Troglohyphantes excavatus, assembly GCA_963932185.1. Classification (NCBI taxonomy): domain Eukaryota; kingdom Metazoa; phylum Arthropoda; class Arachnida; order Araneae; family Linyphiidae; genus Troglohyphantes; species Troglohyphantes excavatus. Next base: position 11,952,106 of record OZ010666.1, on the reverse strand, counting down.
ATTACAACCAAAATCTATCGGGAATCGAACCCAGATCTCCAGGCACCAGAGTCTTATCCGTTAAGCTACCAGGCCGACGCGAAGGTGTTATAAACATAAGAAATGCTAAAAAGGCGTGTCAAAGGAATGGGAAGTAAGATAATTGAATTGTAATAACTCATCTTCCACTTAGGCAATCGACGTCAAATAATATGGAAAACCATCTTCTGAACAACTATTTTAAGTGTGTCAGGTCGCTTTGTTAAGATACTTGAACAGAAGCTGAGATTAGCAATATTAAATCACACTGTTAATTTTTTGCGAAAGTACGATTACTTAAATTCGAGTACGTCATCGCTCCTTTACGATGCAATTGTACTCAAAGAAAAACGAGTACGTTCATGTACTCATTTTTAAGCACCTTTTTTACAGTGTCATTGTTTTGCTTTTTCTGTTCTCTACCCTCCACCCCCCCCCTGCCCCCCACAAATTACAACAGATGTATTGCCATCGTTTTTATAATATACTCTTCCTTCATTCCTTCATACTTACAGTGCAATACAATAGTACTCGGCAATCTGAATAAACGAGACTCGAGTTGAGGTGATATGTTATCTCGTAGAAGACTGTCTGCATTCCATTCATCACATTGATGAACTGCCCACTCCGATTACGTGTTCGCACACCAGTGTCCCCATTGGACAGAACACTTTATGGTGTCACATAACAGACCAATCAATCGAGCAGATAAAAGGATACTTTTATATCTCATTGTGGATAGGCTGTTTCAGTGGAATGTGATTGGATGAGAGGACGTTATTCGGTTTCATTTGTTCCGGGAAAGTGAGAATTTAGAAAGATATGAGGTGATTAGTCATTGGAAATGATTCACTGCGATGTCTAAAGAGACGTGTGGTTGGTTTGTTAATGGCAATTATTCTTATTTTTTATTTTATGTAAAGTGTATAGAAAATATTGTATTGGAGTTTTGAGTTAAAATTTTAAACATGGGGATTTAACTTGAACACGTCTTTAAAATTGGTCCGAGTATAATGGCCGTTGGTTAAAACATGGGAGACATAAAATTTATTGATATTTCTAATCCCCGTAACTCCAGGGCGATTAGGATTTAGGAAGATAAATGTCCGACCATAGTGTAGAGGAAGGTGGGTCTTGTCGACTAGGTCCATCACTAATCAATATTTTTCCTTTGTATTTTATACCGCGTGGGGGCAGAGACCGAATTGTAAGTTTTGGGGAACAGGGCAAAAGTAAGTTTTGGGGCCTCCGAAGTATCTTAAAATAAAACTGCTAAAATACAATCGGAAAAAGAACATTCATCATGAACGTGCAGGAAACATGAAAGTGATTTGATTATATAAAATTTGGAAAAAATTAATATTGATTTTTTTAAAAAAGACCCCCTTTATATGGGGAAAGTATTCTGTTTAACCACAGTAACTTTAGTTCTAATCCATGGACCGTGGCGAGTGCAAGCTTACAGTTTGGGAACATGTCTTCCCTTTTTTCATTCGAGACGCGGCGCTTGACGTCAGGAAAAACTCGATTGGTTGGTTATGGTATTTTGGAGGGACACACTCCAAGTGTCCCCCGTTGTCGAACGCCGCGTCTCGGATAAAAAAAAAAGTGTGGTCATGTTTTCCGCCTTAAAGTGAAGAGAGCGACGAGTTCTACAATTCGATTAGTGGACAGCTTAAACCATTTGGGTGAAAATTGTTGGAAGGGGAAGTGAGGATTTGTAGAAAATTTTAAAATGAAGCCAAACTATCACAAAGTTAGAGAGATTTAGAGCTTACCAAAGATGCAGACAGACAAAGCAGCAGGCAGCCGAAGACGCAGGCAAAAACGTAGATAGGAAAAGACGCAATTAGGCGAAGACGAAGGCAAAGACGCAGCCATGCGAGGACGTAGCAGGCAAAGGCGCAGGCAGGCAAAGACGTAAACAGAAAAAGACGCAGGCTGGCGAAGACGCAGGCAAATATATAGACAGTCAAAAAAGCAGGCAGCCGACTGCGCAGGCAGGCGAAGAAGCAAGCAAAGATACAGACAGGAAAAGACGCAGACAGGCGAAGACGCAGGCTGGCGAAGACGCAGGCTGGCGAAGACGCAGGCTGGCGAAGACGCAGGCTGGCGAAGACGCAGGCAGGCGTAGAAGTAGGCAGGAAAAGACGCAGGCAGGGGAAGACACAGGAAGGAAATGACTGAGGCAGGCAAAGACACAGGCAGGCAAAGAAGCATGCAGGCAAAGACGCAGACAGGAAAAGACGCAGGCAGGTGAAGGCGCAGGCAGGCAAACACGTAGGCAGGCGAAGCCGCAAGAAAGGAGCAGGCAACCTTACGATACAGTAGGGACTGTGACTACCCGATTTTTTTTTGTTTCTAAATATTTTTAGCCCTCTTCCTATTCCAAAAATGTTTTAAAATATATTTTTTTTTCTAAATACGAAATATATAAATTTTTGAATCATTTACGAGATTCCCCCCCCCCCCCCCCAAAAAAAAAACTCAGCATATATTACGAGACTTATACGTCTCACAAATATTCAGAAGATGAGGCTAACTAGAAACATAAACACCACCATTTTCAATACAATTTCTCCAAGGACGTCTCCCTCTCCCGACTCACCAGCATTCCAAGCGTACAATTCCAACAAATTATCCGGAAGTTTTAACTACACATTGACAAATTACCTTAAAGTATATCCTCAACTCGAAATGACTTTGCAACATTCATTGAACAGCATTCCTTCCTAATCCTTTTACCAGAGCACAATTCTTGCACTGCAATTCAGGCGAAACCAGTTAAGTACCCCGTTTGTAATTAACCCTTATTGTTAACAGGAATTCTTGTCCCCAATGCAATTTAAATAATCATCGTGCGAATTAAAGGGAACGGTCTCTGACGATTTAATGCATTAAAATGAGGAATTTTGAAGTTAAAGCAGACTAATTATTAGTGTTGTGGTATTCGTCCGTTGTCTTCAATCCCATTTCGCATGGAAGTTTGTGGACGTCTCTTTAGATTTTGAGCTGTACTTTCTCTTGTAAATTACATTTGTCGACAGGTTTTGTATCTGTATGTTTGTACAAAATTATATTGTAAATGTTTTCATTTCTGAAATGGTTTAATTATGGCAGAATAAGAAAATGTGTTAGAAATTAGGAAGGTTAGTTGGTTAATTAATATAGTAGATGACTTATAGTTTGGGCTATTGGCCATGGGTTGGCTGGTCAAATTGAGTGAAGACAGTGTAGTCCTCGACAATAAAAAATCAGTCATATTTTATTAAACTTTAAATTGCTACAACTTATTTAAAATTGAATATTTTATACAAAAAAGATTTAATACAGTGAATAACTAAACATTTGTTATAATTATTGCAGTTCAAAAATTTAGTTTTGTAAAATCGATTTAAAATAATAAATGGTTTTTGTGTTTTTCTCAAAACTGATATTCTCAGTGTATTGGTTCACTTTTCCGAAATTCTATTAATTTTTTTTTTTTTTTTTTTTAATAATAATAAAAATATATGAGTTTTACATAGTGAACTTAAAATATTTCTTAGGTTATGAAATATAAATACTTTATTTGACATTTTATGTTGTGAAAATTATAAAATTTTATATATGCAAAATAAATGTTGTTTTTTAGTATATATATATTTAAAAAAAATATTGCGTAGCCATTTAGGTTCAATATTTGAATTAGAGGGGTTTACTTGCATTTGGTAAAAATGCACCTCAGGCTAGTGACTTTTTCGTTATACTACCAAGACGACGTGAATGAGTTATTAACAGAAGAAATATTAAAAAGGTGTGCCAAAAGAATGGGAAGTAAGAGAATTGAGTTGTAATAACTCCGTTTCCATTGAAGCAACCGATATCAAATGATGCGGAAAACTAAAACCATCTTCGGAACAATATTTTAAATTTGTCAGGTCGCTTTGTTAAGGTGGTTTAAACAGAAGCTGATATTAGCAATATTAAACCCCACTGCTCATTTTTGCGAAAGCACGATTACTTAAATTTGAGTACGTCATCGCTCATTTATGATGTAATTGTGCTCAAAGAAAAACGAGTACGTCCATGTACTCATTTTTAAGCACATTTTTTTTACAGTGTAGTGGTGGCTAGTGCATAAGGCTGTTTTTACATGGTGGCTAGTGAATAAGGCTGAAAAAAGCGCTGGTTCACTGTTTGAAACTCTAGTCCACTAATTTTGCAGTATTTTTATACATAATTGAGAAATTTATGTTAAAATATAATTTATACTATTTTAATTAACTGATTTATAATATTTTCCTCTTTTTTTATACGTTATCCATTTATTGTTATTTAAATTTTTGGTTTATTCCTACTCTTTAAATTCTTTATTTTGAATATTTATTCTTTCCATATTAAATATTTTATTAAATTCGGACTATTAATTTTATTTTATGTTCGCCTATTTACAAGAAGGCCAATAATTTTCAATGTAGTTTATTTATTTTAACTATCGAATTGCACAGTTATTCCTGAATTCTTTTATAATTCTGGTCTTCTCACTTTTCAGTCTCAACCTTCTATGTGGAAATGTGAAAAAATGATTATAGCATAATCAATTTTTTTTTCGAAATTAAAATACATTTTTACAAGTGCTGAAAATACTTCCAACTCTTTTATTAAATCATAATTAATACGCGACAAATAAGGACTTAATTAATTTTTTTAAAAAAAATTAGGCCGCATTTCACAGAATCCAAAATGGAAGTCTTCTTTGAATAAATATGTTGCCAGTTTTCACAGGGGAATTTTGCAAGAATTATTTTAAATGGCGTCTTATTTAATTAAATAAAGCTGAAGTTTTTATTTGTGTCTTTAATTTTTTTCTGTTTTTTTCTGTTGATTTCTTTATGCATCCAAATGACATGCAGTTAATTAACTTAACAATCTAAAGCTAGAACGAAGTTACATTTTAATTGTTAGAATTAGAGAAGCATACTGTTTTAAAACACACGGATAAATTTATCCGTAAAGCATCTTAAAGACCTTTTTCCTAATTAAATACTTCTATTGCATTTAAGTTTTAGTTGTGTTATAACTAGTAGTATTTATTAAATAAATCAATATGTACAATATTGGATAAATTAATTTATGATACAGTGTTGGGACAACCGCACACTTTTTACTTTTTAGTAAAATATAAGAATAGTCTAGAGTTAACCGTTAAACAACCAGGCCGACTTGAAGTTATAAACAGAAGAAATGCTAAAAAGGTCTGCCAAAAGAATAGGAAGTAAGATAATTGTGGTGTAATAACTCAGTTTCCATTTAAGCAATCGTCATCAAATAATGTGGGAAACCTTGTTCCGAACAACTATTTTAAGTTTGTCAGGTGGCTTTGTAAGATGTCTTGAACAGAAGCTGATATTATCAATATTAAACCACACTGCTCATTTTTGAAAAAGCATGATTACTTATATTTGAGCACGTTATCGCTCATTTACGATGAAACTGTACTAAAAAAAACAAGTACATCCCTGTACTCAATTTTAAGCACATTTTTTTTACGGTGTATAAATAGGGAAGACTGGGACTGTTTGGTATAAGGGGTACTATCCATCAGCTTCAGATTCCCACCAAGATGCTATACATGGTGTGTTAGTATCGACCAAAAATGACTACTTAATTTCTGAATTGGGAAATGTCAGATGAAGGGATAGGTGTCAAATACATTGAAAATAAATATTTTGAAGTGGTACAAATAGTCAACTGCCACAGTGGCGGCAATTCGGGGGGCAAGGGGCGGCGGTTGCCCCCGCACTTTTTTTGGATGTTGCCTCAGCATTTTTTTTGGATGTTGTCCCAGCATATTTTTCGGAAGTTTCCCCTCACTTTTTAGTATAGCGCTTTTAAAAAATAAAATTTAAGTTAATTGATTTACTGCATTGCCAAAACCAGGAAAAATTTCGCACCCCAACTCTCTCTCCCCACCCACTATTACAGACGATAAACGCATTTACTGAGCAAGTCAATGTGTCCATCGGCCATTGCAAGTAGTTAAACAAGGCTGACATTTGAAGTGTCCAGTCTCTGTAACTAGTGTCTAAATAGCTACTGAAAGTAAGACTACAAAGTTTTTTAAGTCTATTTTGAAAAAATTTTGATACATACACATATATTTATTATTTTTTCAGCTATCTGATTTACAATATTAAAGTAAATGAACAATTCAGTTGTTCTCTCCCTAGATTGATATACATATGCTTTTGATATACAATTGTTGTAATATATTTCTATTATAGGAAATTGAATATAATTATTTTTGTGAAAAATGTTTCAAGGTCACCCGATTCCAATTTTTTATTCTTACAACTCCCCCCCCCCCTCTTTCATCTTGCCCCCTCCCTTTTAGCACCCAATCGTCGCCACTGATACTGCCATACAACACCATGACGAGACCTACTCGTCATCGACCTACTCGTCATCGTCCGTCTGGGCCAGTTTTAAACAGGACGAGCGGCATTCGTCTTTCTCTGTCAAGGGATTAAAACGATTTAAAAGAAAAAAAAACATCGAATTTTTAAAAAGGATTTCGCAAATCCCCTCATCCCCTTTAAAACAATCCCCAACAATATAAACAGTTTATTTGTCCCCGAACCAAAAATGAACGCTCTTTCAAATGTCATTTCACAGTTGACATTTAAACAGAAAAAAAAAACATCCAAAATTTGCATGTAAATGGCATCAGCATTCAAATCCCTCTGACAGGATTTGATTGGAATTGAAGACGAAATCCGAAAAAGAGCCGACATTATTTCTCCACAACATGACAGTCTGGCCGCATTTTCTCTCCCTCACAATGTCCGGAAATAATGTGACCAGCTCTAAAAGCACTCTGTCAGACCTTCGGAGAAAGAGGGAGATTTTGTCCGAAACAGATGGCTGTTTTTTATGTTCGATTGGGAAATGTCAAAGGATGGTTTATTTTTATGCGTTGCAAGTCCTATTGGTATTTATAAAAATGTTATGTTTTTAAGCTGTGGAAACAATTACGTTTTACTGGCCTTGAAACAGGTCCCTTTTTTACCTAAAAGTCCTCTTTGTTACTTGAAGTACTTAAAAGTCTTTTTTTTTAGAATATAGTCCCTTTTTCCCATATTTCAGCATAAAAAAATTTCCCGCTTACGGAAAATTTGGGATTATTTAACTGTAAAAAAAAGTACTTAAAATGAGTACTTGAACCTAATGTTTCTTGAGTACTCAAATCATTGTTCTTTGAGTACGATTGCATTGTAAATGAGCGATTACGTACTGAAATTTAAGCAACTGTACTTTCAAAAAATTTAATTTTATTTAATTTTATTTTTAGAATTAAAATAATAATTAATGCATCCGTGTTTAGGACCATACAGCTGTAAAGCTTTTTTTTTTCAATATTTCAATATGCAATGAAAATTGTTAAAAAAATATTAATATTCTTAAATAAATATTTCTGTACAAGCATTTGGGTTAAACACATTCTCAAACATAAAAAAAGTTCTGTTTCTATTCTACCTATTTAATAAATTCGATTAATGCATTTAAACTTTTAAAAAATCGCTTTGTTTGCATTTTGAGCAAATCTGGCAGTAACTAAATATTTTTATTCTAATAAAAAATATAGACAATAGTTGTTCGTAGAAAAATGTTAACATTAAATTTTCTATAACGACAATAATAGGGTATTTGTTTTTGTTTAATAATTACTTAATAAAAAGTAGTATGAGGTCTTTTTATGGTTGCTAAGAATTAAAGTTTTCTTTAAAGATGAATGATTTTTTTAAAAGTTAATATTTGTAAACTAAGATATCTTTAGTTTTGAAAGTCCAATATACGTAAATAAATATAATAAAAACAGAAATATAAAGCAAATCTTAACTAGCATTAAAAAAGAAAACATATTTTTAACTTTTGTAATAAGTATTAAAGAACACATATTAATATTTATATAACTTTTTAAATGTTTTAAATAGCTTAGATACGTTTGTGTTATTTGAAATTAAATTTTAAAAATCGTAAAATGCGTAGTATAAATATTTATATTAAATAATTGTTTATTAGTATTTTGTAGATTTTAGAGTATTTTCAAAAGTTTGTTAACGTTTGAAAGATTATTTTCTCTTTTTTAGTTTTTAATAATAACAGTGACTTTTCCCTAAGCTAATTTGGATTTAATTTTCATGATAGTTTTCATATAGGATAGTTTGATTTAATTGCCATGGTCTGCCCATCAGCTAAGAACTTTTTATAAATAAACAAATAAATAAATATTAAAATCTTAATAACTCTTCGTATACTTTCTTATATAACACTGTAAAAAAAGGTACTTAAATATGAGTACCTGAATCTATTTTGTTTCAGTACAATTGCATCGTAAATGAGTGATGACGTACTTAAGTTTAAGAAATTTAAGTTACAGTACTTACTCAAAAACGAGAAGTGTGATGTAAATTTTTAACCTCAGCTTCTGTTAAAATAGTTGTTCAGAAGATGGTTTTCCATATTATTTGATGGTGATTGCTTTAATAAAAACTGAGTTATTACATTTTCAATTATTTTACTTCTCATTCTTTTTGCACACCTTTCTAACGTTTCTTTTGTATATAACTTCTTCAAGTCGCCCTGGTAGTTTAACGGATAATGTATTGGGCTGTGGTGTCTGAGGATCTGGGTTCGATTCCCGGTAAGTCTTGGTTGTAATTGTTTATATTTATTGAAAGTGGTTTATGAATGCAGCCTATGTAGGCAAGCATCTGCTCTTTTTTATTTTTACTTATTGTACTCATTTTTGAAAACATGTCTTTTTCAAAATAAATTGAAATTTATGTATTGGGAGCCATGATGAGCATCGAATGAACTCAAAAATGAGTACAGTGTGCTCATTTTTGAGTACATATTTTATCAGTGAGTGATAATTTTTGTGATTTCATTTCAGAAATCATAATCTGATTTTACATTATCTTTTTAACTCTGTCCATACCAAATTCATATTTTATTATGTGACAAGATTATGAAAGAGGAAATTAATAATACTTAATTCAAAATTAAATATAATGCATCTTATGTTATCCGTAAGAGTGGTATTTTGTTCTTACGAAACATTTTTTGAACAATAGGACTTAGTTATAATACTTTTAATGTATTCGTGTATGCAACTCTGAAAATTCTCATCTGATATTAATGTAAAAAGCAGAGGGCACTTTACATGGACATTTAAAATTTAAATTACAATCTCAAATAACTTTAATATGCAGAAACTCGCTTATCTGTGTTTGTAAAAATATTACTATATATACAACATCATATTTTAGTTCTTAGAGCATCATAATTTAATTCTACCTAGATTATAGTTAAGTTAAACTAATTTAATTTTGATCTTTATGTGTGCTTTTTTACATGTTTGCATTTTTAAGCAAATTCTCTTAGATACCAATTGGCGATACTTTGGATCTGGACTGACACTTCATGTATAATAATATATCACACTAAATATAATAGAACTTAATTCCATTTAATGCAAATTTAATTCCATTTAATGCAAATTTAATTCCATTTAATGCAAATTTAATTCCATTTAATACAAATTTAATTCCATTTAATGCAAATTTAATTCCATTTAATGCAAATTTAATTCCATTTAATACAAATTTAATTCCATTTGATGCAAATTTAATTCCATTAAATACAAATTTAATTCCATTAAATACAAATTTAATTCCATTTAATGCAAATTTAATTCCATTTAATACAAATTTAATTCCATTTAATGCAAATTTAATTCCATTTAATTCAAATTTAATCCCATTTAACACAAATTTAATTCCATTTAATACAAATTTAATTCCATTTAATGCAAAGTTAATTCCATTTAATACAAATTTAATTCCATTTAATGCAAATTTAATTCCATTTAATACAAATTTAATTCCATTTAATACAAATTTAATTCCATTTAATGCAAATTAAATTCCATTTAATACAAATTTAATTCCATTTAATACAAATTTAATTCCATTTAATACAAATTTAATTCCATTTAATACAAATTTAATTCCATTTAATACAAATTTAATTCCATTTAATACAAATTTAATTCCATTTAATACAAATTTAATTCCATTTAATACAAATTTAATTCCATTTAATACAAATTTAATTCCATTTAATACAAATTTAATTCCATTTAATACAAATTTAATTCCATTTAATACAAATTTAATTCCATTTAATACAAATTTAATTCCATTTAATACAAATTTAATTCCATTTAATACAAATTTAATTCCATTTAATACAAATGGTCACGTGATGTAAACTTCTTTTGAAAAAGCGATGTATTGATAACAACTGTTATCGGACTGGAATCCAGTCCTGAGTTTATTTTTGAAGTGAATATTTATTTTACAGTGTATTTAAATATCACTGGAATGTAAAAGAATGAAAATGGCGGATACATTTAAAAATAGAAGTTATGCGTGTAATCTGGTTGATATTTTAATTTAATTTCAAAAATAGATCGAAACGAAGTCAAACTAATAATAAGAAAACATTAGGATACATGACTAAAAACTATGTAAAAGAAGCTTAGAAAGGACCCCTATTCAGTGGAATATCCATTCTCTAAAATCATACATTCCACTTCTGAGTATCCAACTTCCAAAGAAATCCGGAGACTTAGAAACTTTAAAAATGCCCCTATAAATTCTCTTTTTCTCCTTTACCAATGGCATTCCATCTTTTTACCCACGTGCCCATTCTTTGTTCGGTTTCTCGATTCGAATGTCACTTTTCAATAGTTCGAATTTCTTCCGGAATTCAAAGGTTTAGAACTGAAAAAAAAAAAATGGCGACCGTGTCGCAGACAACAGAAAGAGACCGTTATCTCCAACGACCGATTCTATGAAAGGACTTTTTTCGGAAAGCCTTTGAAGTGGTAAAATGGCTATTGAAAGAGATTTTTTATTATTTATTTTCAATTTAAATCTTGCACAGAACCGTCCACAATAGAAAATAATCCCTTGTGGTCGTTAGTTTTTAGAATAAAAGAATATATTAATTACATAGGTTAAAAGGATAAGTTTTTTCCCATTAGATTTGTTCTTCGAATTGTGTATGTTCGTAGCAGTCATTACCCAAAACAAAGATGCTTTATGTTAACTATTTGCACTGAAGGCTTTTATTATTACTTCTGAGAATTCTTTTTATTAATTAAAATCTTGTGTAGAATGAATAATAGTTCATTGAAATAGTTTATTTTCAGAACATGACAATGAATATAGAACTTCCTAAGCTGCTGTTTACATAAAACAAGTTAAATTATCAGCTAAACAGTAGTTATATGGGTATTAAGCAAGGTAATTTATCTACCATTTTATTAATGAGAACTTTTTTAATTCTATGAGCATTTATTTTAAATACTCGATTACGTGTGCAATTCGTGTTATACTATTGCATCATCGAAGATGTTCTTCATTAGATATATGGGTATTAAGAACAGGAATTCTTCAACATTTTTATCATTGACATATTTTCCAAGTCAATGTGCGCTCAGCACAGAAATTATTCCATTGCATCCACCAGTTATTCACTATAGTTATTGAGTATTCAGCAAAGAAATAGTTTCACCATTTCGCTCTCAAAATTCTCTCTAAGTCTATGGGTGCGCATAACACAAATTGTTCTACCATTTCATGATAGATATCTTTTTCAGGTCTATGGGTACGCATAACATAAATTGTTCTACCATTTCATGATAGATATCTTTTTCAGGTCTATGGGTACGCATAACACAAATTGTTCTACCATTTCATGATAGATAACTTTTTCAGGTCTATGGGTACGCATAACACAAATTGTTCTACCATTTCATAATGGATATCTTTTTCAGGTCTATGGGTATGGGCATGGGTATGGGTACGAAGATTCCTTTGATGCCCAGGAATTTAGTCTTGGGTTCGTCATGGTGCTTCTTCATCGCCTTCTTCATCATCTTCCAGTAGGAGTGGTGGGCATGACCAGGTCTCGTGCATAATACTAGAACCGTTAGGAGGGCAATACATGCCTTCAGAAGTCGCTTGAATTCCATCTTTTAAACCTAAAATAATTAATAAAAGTGTATTTTAAAATTGTTTAATGTACACTGTTAAAAATAGGTATTCAAAAACAAGTAAAATGTACTCATTTTTGAATACATTCGATGCTTATCATGGCTCCGAATACATAAGTTTCACTTTAAAAAAAGACATGTATTTTAAATGAGTACAATGAATAAAAATGAATTAAAAAGATCAGATGCTAGCCTACATAGGCTACCTTTATAAATCACTTTCAATAAATATTGACAATTACAACCAAGACTTACCGGGAATCGAACACAGATCTGAGGCACCGCTGTCCACAGCCTTATCCGTTAAGCAACCACGGCGACGTGAAGTAGTTATAAACATAAGTTATGTTAAAAAGGTACGCCAAAAGAATGGGAAGTAAGATTATTGTAAGTAATAACTCAGTTTCAATTTAAGCAATCGACATCAAATCATCGGGCACACCATCTTCTGAAGAACCAGGTTGAGTTTGTCAGGTCGCTTTGTTAAGATGGCTTGAACAGAAGCTGAGATGAGCGATATTAAAACACACTGCTCATTCTTGAGACAGTGCGATTACTTAAATTTGAGTACATCATCGCTCATTTACGATGCAATTATAATTAAAAAAACGAGTATGTTGAGGTACTCATTTTTAAGTACCTTTTTTGTCGTGTATGTTATGTATATGTATAATTATGCGTATATATAAATTATTATATATATGTATAATTATGCTTATATATAATTATATGTATAATTATTTGATATGTACAATTAGGTGTATACGTATAATTATATGTAACCAGTTATCCTTCTCCAATGACTTTAAAATTAACCCTTTGCACTCTAAGAACACTTTGCGATTTGTGTTCTTTCTATGAAACAGTTATTCCTCTTTACGTTCTTTTTTACAGATTTTTTTACACTCATAAAGGGGAAAAAATCCGAATCTGTTTTGTATTTCCAAGAGAACAAGTTGAAAAAAAGATTGATGTTCTAAACACAAGACCATTTGCTGTTCTCGTTTATTTTAAAGAACAGGGAAACAAAATAACTGGTCGTTATGTTGGCACCAGAGAGGTGACATCGGAGTGCAAAGGGTTAAAATTTGCTTTCCAATACACATTTCTAAAAAAATAAACTACGACAACAGACAAAGTAAAAAGTATTTTCATTCGTAAAAGAATACTTATAAAAACTTTAAAATAACACATTATTACAAAAACACCTATTATCTATAAGTATAAATTTAAAGCTGCATGGTTTATGGAAGTTAAAAAAAGGTCCCGTAGTTAAAAAGGGTCTGCAATTAAAAAAGGTCGCGAAGTTAAAAAAAAAAAAAAGGGGGGTCTTCACTGGGCCCCGCAACTGCTAAGAGCGGAATTCTTGAATAACTCCGATATTCAATACAATACTTTCATGGACTTTAATGAGCTTTTAACTCAGTTATTTTTAAACTTTTATAATACAAAATTAATTTAAAATTAGAGTATTCGAAATTGTCGTTCTAAAATTGTTATTTAAATTTTATAAGATTATTTATTATAAGATTATTAAGATTATTTATTACAAATTTATAAATTTAGTAGTTTAAATAATATAGTAATCAATAAAAAAATTCCCTTTATATCCTAGTTGTATAATTTAAAGAAACTTTTTGGAAAAAAGTATACTATTTCAATAGTATATTCATATATAAATTCCTTAAACGGATTTTGTTAAGCCTATTCGTAGTAGAATAGTATAGAATAAAATGGCTTAACGTTCGATCTCAAGATAAACTATTCAGAGGACAAGTTGATATATTTGAAATCTTTGAAATCCTCTTTTGACACAAGGATTCTCATTACAATTTCAAAATAGGTGTTTTGAATTCTCTTCATTTAATCTTTTTAACTCCTACTTCAATTTCTATCAATCCAATTTTATCAAAAAAGTTGATAATGCGTATTAAACTTAAATGTTATATAAAACCTAATCATTTACTTCATTGTTAAATATTTTAATATCAATATTTGTTACAGTAAAATTTACTTAAAATGTTTAAACTTAGTCTAAGATATTCTTGATTGTTAAAATTTTAAACGAAATTAAAAATATATGAATTTACTATTTGCAATTTAAATCTTGGTTATAGCATTATTCTTAAGTCTAAGACCTGATAATTGAAATATTATTTTGTATGCAATGTTTTGAAATATTTCACAATAGTTGTGTTAAGAAAACATCAAAATTGAAATAATTTATGTACAATTAATGAATTGGTAAGTATATCGTGTTAGAAATTTTTTATACTACTAATTTTGTTTTTTAAAAATTGTAATACATATAATTAATATTTTGTACGCATTTATAAATAATGCCAAATTTTAAAATCCTTTTTTAAGATTATGTGTAATTATCCTTTAAGTAGAGCTCAAAACGCAACTTTTTTATTTGATTCAACATAATCAATTAGCAAGTATAGACATGTTTCCTTGGATATTAAGTGCATGTTTTCAAGTATTTAGTTAAAATATTAAAATTACTTCTTAATATATTAATAGAATAAGAGTCATATTTAAACTATATCTATTTTAATTAACTAAACTTAACTCATTGGTGGCATTTATCCAGCACTGCATTAATCTTTTTTTGCATTGTTTCACGTAGGTTCCATTTGGAACCATTTAAAAGGTGCTTTATCTGTAAATGCACGAATAGTTTTAATATTTAATAGTAAATAGCACAACTATATTTAGGAAATTAATATTTAACAGAAACATGCTCTGAAACAAAAAGAGAAACTAAAGTTGCGAAAAATAATTATTACTCCTAATTTTTTGTTACCAAAAGTTTTTCCCCGCATTGAATTGCCCATTTTTTACATGTCTTTAAGTTCTAGTGATACCAAATAGCATCAAGAAAACTTCATGTACCTAATTAGGTACCATTAGGCACCAACGACATCAAATGACATCATTAAAAACATTTAACATAAAAACTTCATATATATATATTTTTATTGAATATTTATGTTAATCTAGACTAAAAAATAGGCATAATTCCAGAAAATAAATAATTATTTAATCGTTTTATATTTATTCTTTCACTTTTTATTCATAATGAACAACAATCGAATTTTAAAACAAAAACTTAAAGCATAAAGTAGGTTAAATTAAATAAGTTAATATTGACATAACATTTCCTTGACATAATTCGCATGCATTTATTTAAAAATGCAATAAAACATTTCAAATGATTTTTGATAATAAATATAAATATTTACAATATATAATGCAAATATAATTGTAAAATGATTTAAATTCCAGAGCTTTCTCTAATATTTCGCCATGCTCTAAATCCTTTTTAGTCACTGATAAAAACTCACAATAAAGTCCAATCTGACTAATAATAAAAAATATTTTTTTAAAGAGAATCTAAAATAAATATCTTAATATATTTTACCAAAGTCTTCTAAAAATAAATATATAACGTAGAATAAAATAAATAAATAAATTACTATAAATATTTATATAATAATAACGTTCTATAGAGACAACAAATCCTAATAAAACAGGTGCTTACCTTTTATCAACACATGAATATATTTTCCTCTGTACTTTGTTACTGCATTCAATGAATTAAAAGTTGAATGAAAGAAGTTTACATCCTTAAATAGGTTTTTTCAGAGGGCCCTGAACTTGGGAAAGTGTTAAAAAGGAGTAGTTTCCAATAATTCCTTTGCTTGACCTATTTCGTGTTTGAAGATACCGATTAAAAGTAACGGAAAAGTTTTTGATGCACGCTATCTTAAAAATGGACCGAAAGTTTTTACCAATTGATAGTGTAGGAATCTTTGAACCCAAAACGATTCAAAATTATAAAATTTAGTGAAATATATTTTTTGTTCAAAACAAGTTGTATTAGTTAAGTTTTTTTGGATTATATTAGTTTGGTGCTGTTGTATTATGAATAACATTTTGAAAATAGTTTTTAAAATTAGCTTGTTTTAGTTCTGTTATTAAAATAGAAAAAACAACAATAACAACTATTTAAATTTTATTTTTGATGAATGTGTTATAACATGTAACACTTGTATTGAAACATATAACACTTGAATACTAATATAAAAGGGGATATTTTATTATTTGAATAAATAATGATAGTCGGTTTGAAAAGTTTTTAATGAGAGTTAATATTTTAAAATCCTTTACAGTAAAAATCATTTTAAAATTGCATAATAATTCAATTTGCAATATTAATTTTATTAAATTCCTTCGCTATATTGTTTTGATATATGATAGTAAAATACGAGTTATATTTCAATATCTCTAAAAATTTTACAATGTCAGAACACTGATAAAACTGACTAAACAAAACTGAATATCTTTTGTGCAGTTTTGTATAATTATATTAGTGTTAGAACCATTACATTTCATGTCCAATGTATTATAAGATGGAATTTGTATAACTAAGACCCATTCTACACGGGCGTAATAAACGCGCGCGAGCTTTTGCAGGTGGTTCTGTGATTGGTGGATACAAACCACGTGGTTTATATCCACCAATGATTTTCCACCTGGTGATTTTTTTTTGGTTCCCAAGTCGTTTCCGGTAACTACTTAGGAAAAAAAATTGAGTTAAGCGCAGGCCCAGACTAAGGTGAGCGGACTGCATTAACGAAGAGCACTGATCTCTAACTGTAACTTCTGGATTGGGCAAGACATTTTGTTGACTTGAAGCAGATGTAGAGGCAGCCATGATGTGCCCCACTTTCTTTGCTACCGCAATATTTCGTATATTTTTCCTGTTAAAATAAGCCGACGTTTGCTGCTTTTGGCTGATATTTTTTCTTATTTTCTTTTTAAACCCATTTTAAATGCAATCTGCTATTAAAATAGAAAGTCATTTGTAAGTCAAAGTCGAAGTAGATAACAAGCAAGAGCAAAAACTATTTGTTTGGCAAGATAAAATATAAAAATTAATTCTATCAGAAGAAAATACAATATTTATACACATTTAATATTTCTACAATGCAATGGTAATAAAAAAAACACTAAATCACTTAAAAAAGATATTGGGGCACAGTATGGCTTCTTTCAATTGGCTTCAAAGCGCCCATAGAGGAAACAAGGTTTGAGCCTACCAGAAGTTACAGTTCGAGTTCAGGGACGAATACTTTAAGATTCTAAGAGTTGCCAACTGGAATATTAGGGCCAAAAGGAGAGGAAGGGAAGCAGATTTGAAGGAAAGGCTTGTACTGTCTCTCTCTTCTCTCTCCTCTCTCTTTACAACGGGCTGTCGTGCAAATAGAAGAAGATTTTTTGGGGGGAAAATTTCTTATATACTTTCTCATAATATTGCTTAAGAATATTTTTAAAAAAAATTTGAATTACTACTAAATACATAAATTATATTTTTATAAAACATAAAACTATAATAAATTAAAAAAAAAATTGCATAGAACTATATTTTATTTCTACTTTCTTAATTTTTTTTTTTTTTTTTTTTAAAGTATCCAAAGTGTTCTTAAATTTTTTTAAATGTGTCTAAAAATGTAAATGCCTTTAAACTGGTAACCACACTGTTAAAAATATGTATACAAAAATAAGAAAAATTAACACATTTTTGATTATATTCGATGCTTATCATAGCTCAGAATACATTAGTTTCCTTTTTGAAAAAGACATGTACTCAAAAATGAATAAAAAGAGCAGATCTTACCCACATGGACTTCCTTCATAAATCACTTTCAATAAATACCAACATATACAACTTAGAATTACCGGGAAACAATCGAACCCAGGTCTGCATCACCGCTCTCCATAGTCTTATCCGTTAAGCTATCAAGGCGACGCGACGAAGTTATAAACAGAAGTAATTTTAAAAAGATGTGCCAAAAGAATGGGAAGTAAGATAATTGAGTTGTAATAACTCAGTTTCCATTTAAGCAAGCGACATCAAATATTGTGGAAAACCATTTTCTGAACAAATATTTTAAGTTTGTCAGGTCACTTTGTTAAGATGGCTTGAACAGAAGCTGAGATTAACAATATTAAATGACACTGCTCATTTTTGCGAAAGTACGATTACTTAAATTTGAGTACGTCATCGCTCATTTACGATGCAGCTGTACTCAAAGAAAAACGAGTACGTTCATGTACTCCTTTTAAGTACCTTTTGTTAGTCATAGGGGAAAGAATTAACTAAACATTATAATAACGGATAAAGTATTAAATGATGCGATGCAATTGTACTTAAAAAAACGAGTACGTTCATGCACTCATTTTTAAGCACTTTTTTTTACAGTGCACAATGCAAGGTCTCTGTGGCCGAGTGGATTAAGACGTCAGCTGGGAATCCGAGGGTTCCCGGTTCCCCTGGGTTCCCGAGGGTCCCCTGTGCGACGGTCTAGACTAAGAATAGTAAAAAAGTAGTGATATTGCGATCGGAGGGTCGCCAACTTCTCTACCAAAATACTAGAATGTCGTCCAGAACATCCACAAAAAAATTGACGGCGTGTATACGGGACTGGTGCACGATAAATCTGATCGGGGACCAAAGTCCCGACGTCTATTTAAGGCGTTAGGTGCCAGCTCAGGTGTTGTCCTCGTCATCTGGGCCTCCGTGGCCGAGCGGTTAAGGGCGTCACTAGGAATACAAAGGTTTCCGGTTCGATGCCAGTTGATGGACTTGACATAGAAAAGTAAAAAGTAGTGATCTTGTAATCGAAGGGTTGCCAGCTTCGCTACAAAATACTAGAAAAGTCGTCCAGAACATCCGCAAAAATTAACGGCGTGTATACGGGACTGGTGCACGATAAATCTGATCGGTGTCCAAAGTCCCGACGTCTATTGAAGGCGTTGGGTGCCAGTTAAGGTGTTTCCTCGTCATCTGACCATGGCTCTAAAATAACGAGGTGCAGGTATGAATGAATGTGTGTTTGAATGTGTATGTGTTCCCGGGTCTTTCCTACGAGATATACCCCGAACCGTCGCCAATAGCCCACTGTGCAGCTCTAGAGCGACGTTAACTAACCAAAACCAAACCAAAACCTCGTCATCTGAATATGGTTCAAAAATACGAAGCATCGTTCCCGGGTCTTTCTTTCGAGATAGACGAGTTGTGTGTATGAATGTGTATGTGTTCCCGGGTCTTTCCTTCGAGAATGTGTGCAGCTCTAGTGCGATGTTTTTTAACAAAACCAAACCAAACCAACCTTCGAGATTGACTCCGAACCGTCGCCAATAGCCCACTGTGCAGCTCTAGTGCGACGTTAATTAACAAAACCAAACCAAACTTTCGTGATAGGTGCCGAACCGTCGCCAATAGCCCACTGTGCACATCTACTGCGTCGTTAATTAACCAAACCAAACCAACCAGTGCACAATGCCTTATTCAAATTGCTCCAGAACCCGCAACTTCAACGCAGAAATAAATTAATTCCTTTCCATAAGCAGTCTTCTTTTTATTGATTATTCCAAATCCCCTCTAACGCCTGGACTGGGGTCATTATGCATGAAATGGGATTATTTTTTTTCCTATTTTAACTGCTGCAGAATCATAAAAAAAGAAAATCAATGATGAATTTCCTATGTATAGAGTGTAACCTTTCCAAGAGATGCATTGATGACGTAGGCGATTCTGGGAATACATTTCCATTTACTAAATTGGAAAAAAACTTAAAGATTTCGATTATTTTTTGTGATTAGTTTAAGAAATATGTCAATAGCAATTACATTAATTTGGGATTATGAATGATAGGGCTTGATTAAAAATTTAATTATTTTTATAGCATCAACGATGCTAAAAATAATTTGAGAAATGTACGAAAACATGTGACGTGACACTATCTTTACCATGACCATTTAAAGTTTAATTTACATTGTTAAAAATAGGTATTCAAAAATAAGTAAAAAGTACTCATTTGTTAGTACATTAGATGTTGATCATGGCTCCGAATACATAAGTTTCAATTTTGAAAAAGACATGTACTGTACTCAAAAATGAGTACAATGAGTAAAAATGAATAAAAAGAGCAGTTGCTTGTCTACATAAGCTGCATTCATAAATCACTTTCAATAAATATCAACAATTACCACCAAGACTAACCGGGTATCGAACCCAGATCCCCAGGCACCACAATCCATTGCATTTTCTGTCGCACTACCATTGCGACGTAAATAAGCTATAAAAAGAATAAATATTAAAAGAGGTGTGCCAAAAGAATGAAAAGTAAGATAATTGAAATGTAATACATCACTTTCTATTTAAGCAATCGTCATCAAATAATCTGGAACACCATCTTCTGAACAACTATTTTAAGTTTGTCAGGTCGCTTTGGTAAGATGGCATGAACAGAAGTTGATATTAACAATATTAAACCACACTTATCATTTTTAAGAAAGTACGATTACTTAAATTTGAGTACGTCATCACTCATTTACGATTCAATTGCACTCAAAGAAAAACGAGTATATTCAGGTATTAATTTTAAGTACCATTTTTTACAGTGTTCAGAGGCATTTTGGGGCAATGCTCACAAATTGGAAACAACTATTCTAAGTTTGTCAGGTCGCTTTGTTAAGATGGCTTGAACAGAAGTTGATATTAACAAAATTAAACCACACTTCTCATTTTTGAGAAAGTATGATTACTTTAATTTTAGTACGTCATCTCACATTTATGATGTAATTGAGCTCAAATATAAACGAGTAGGTTCAGGTACTTAATTTTAAGTATATTTTTTCTTATTGTTTGGTGTTTAAGGCTTGGCATTGGTGACCTGCTTGGTTCGGCGCAGTTGGTCTGATTGGCTGGTCCAACCAAGCATCCTTCATCAAAATTTTGAAATTGAAGGTTTCATGCAGGAAAACTGCAGTTTATTTGAAGATCTATAAAATTAAAGGTTTTTGTTTCAATATCCTTCATAAAAACTGTAAGAAACCTTCATAAAACCTGCAAAAAACCTTCAATTTTTAATCATGAAGGGAAAATGCAGATATTTTAAAGGTTTTATGCAGAAAAAATTAAAAACTTCTAAAATCTGCAGTTTTTTGCTTCAATGTCCTTTATAAAACCTTCAAAAAACCTTCAATTTTACAATTTGGTGAAGGTTTCATGCTGACTTTTTTTGCTGGGAACCAGTAAAGTAAGATATTCTTCACACGGTACCCTGTCATCTCTAAGCCGAATCTACAGCACCATCCTATTAAATAGCACGTCTCTTCACGGCTGCACATGTGAAAGCGCTAATCTCATATAATTTAAACTAAGATAGCTTTCACACGGGATATTGTGATCTGCTAAACAATTCCGATGGGACATATGTCATTAGAAATTTCACAGATGCTCAGGTATTCCAGTGTAAACGCGATGATTGGTATAAAAAAAGGTACTTAAAAATGAGTATCTGGACATACTCGTTTTTCTTTGAGTACAATTGCATCGTAAATGAGCGACTACGAATTCAAATTTAAGTAACCACACTTTCGCAAGAATGAGCAGTGTGCATTAATATTGGTAATCTCAACGTCTGTTCAAGCCATTTTAACAAAGCGACTTGGCTAAAACTTAAAATGGTTGTTCAGACGATGCTTTTAAACATTATTTGATGTCGATTGTTTAAACGTAAACCGAGTTATTACAATTCCATTATCTTACTTCCTATTCTAACACTTTTTAAACAATTCTTCTGTTTATAATTTCTTTACGTCGCCATGGTAGTACTACGGATAAGGAACTGAACTCCGGTGCCTTAGGATCTGGGTTCGATTCCCAGTAAGTCTTAGTAGTAATTGTTATATTTATAGAAAGGGAATGAAGAAAGCATTCTATGTAGGCTAGAATTTGCATTTTTTATTTATTGGGCTTATTTTTGAGTACATGTCTTTTTCAAAATTGAAACTTATGTATTCGGAGCCATGATAACCATTATGCAATCGAAAATGAGTACATTTTACTTATTTTTGAGTACTTATTTTTAACAGTATATATTGTAAATAAAAGGACAACTCTGTACCTACATCTCAGTCTCGTATCTGAAGACCCCCCCCCCCCCCGAAAACGATGAGGATACATACTGCATTTCCATTGCACTAATTTGTAAAACAGAAATCGCGATTACATTCCGTTAAAAACTTTAAATTATCGATATTATTTGATACACATAATGTTATCGTTCTTTGCCGGAATCCTTCAATGGCAAGCTACCGCATTCTTGCCGATATCTTCATGAACCGTTTTAAATGTCATTGCTTGATCATCGAACCTTGCACTGATACGAATCGAGCAGCGTAGCCTTCCCAAAATAGACGTCTCGAGCGGATCCTCACTCAGAGAAGCGGGAAGTTAAACACGTCTGGAAGAAAATTCTCAAAAGGTTATCTTATCTCGGCATCCTTTAAAGATAAGATAAAGGCAAATACGTGATCTGATCTCTGGAGCTTGAGATGATTAAAGTGAACTGTTGTAAGGAATTAACTAGTTTCTGATTTTTTTCATAGAGGGAATTCATTTATATAAGGAAATACCATGTTTAGTTTGAGGATGCCTGATTTTGATACAATGTTTGATGAAACTGAAAGAGCATCATTAATAAGATTAGATATTCAAGAATACGTGTTTGTTTTACAAGGACATAGTAAAACGGTATAACACAAGTCAAAGCGTAACAAGACAAAGCGTTTATAAATAATTAAAGATGTCGATTTAACCGTCTTTTTACTCATTGACATTATTGACTTTTGGCATTGCAATGTTCATTTCCGTTATTTTAAACAAAATCATTAGTGTTCCTATATAAACGCTTCAAATATTCAACTCCAAAAATTTCAGTTTAACTAAAAATATTAGCAGAATTTAAATAAAAAAGTTCTGAAAAAAGTTAGGTTTTATTCGTACAAATATTCACCGTTTACGACTTTTCTCAGATTAACGCTAGAGTTGCCACAGAAAATACAGTTAAAATAAAAAGCAGTGCTGCAGCATTGTGCCTTAGATAGTTTTTTTATCATATGGTTTAAACCAAAATTCAAAAATCTTAATTTAAAAAAGTAGACTTTTGGCGAGCTTTGGAGGTCAAATACCCCACTGTGCGCCGTTTATAGTAGAACGGTGCACGTTAATTTTCAGTAAAGTTACCAAAAATCAGCTTTAAGAAATGAATTCTAAATAAATTTTATGCAATTGAGATCTAATACTTTTTGTTTTTATATTAAAAGTAAGTAATAAATTTTTATGCAACTGAGATCTAATCTTTTTGTTTTTAAATTTAAATATTAAGTTTTAAAATTAAAAAGATTAAAGAAACTCCAAGTAAAAATGAAAATGTTTACGATGCTTCAAAACTTTCATATATTTCGGCCTTAAACCCTGCAAAGTTGCGTAAATAACATGGTTAAAAATATATAATTAGTTTTGGCTTTAAATTTATTGTGGAATTTAACCGAAAAGATGGCAAATGCGAACTGCTCTTTGACGGTAAGTTATTTATCCTTGCATTTTAAATATCCACGAAAGTATTGTTAAAGACTTGTGTACGTCAAATATGTTTTGTATCTAAAGTGTATTCTCAGAAAATTTTGGTTTTCTCCTTAAGTATTATTTAAAAAAAAATTTGATATGTTAATGTGAATTGTCGTCAACAAATATATACCAATGGGAGATTTTTTTAAACGTTAGTATAAGTTAGAAAAATATAAGAAGAAAATTTAGGTGTTTGTCGGTATTTAGTTATTTAATGCTTTGCTGTTGGGATAAAAAAAATTAAAAAATAATTTTAATGTCTAAAAAATAAATTCATTTTTGTATGTTAATCTTTACAAAATATAATTAAAATAAAAATTTATTTTTTCTTGTTAAACAAACATTTTAAAACAAAGGGTAATCAATGTACTGAAGCTAGCAGAAATATCAATATATTGTTAGGTTACATCAGGAAGTTACATGCTTTGCGAATGAATCCGACGATATTGTTTTATTTTGAAAACTACAGCTGACAATACGATAGCTTAACTACATCATGGACGGTGTTACAGTACCTTTTTTTTATGATTTTATCACAATAACTTGACTGACATATTTAATCGGGCAGTTGCTTTGGGTTCAAGCCCGTTTAAATAAGGAAAAGAAACTACAGATTTCGGATACTTTAAAAGTTTAATCGAAATTTACATGTTTTACATGCCTTCAAAACAAACAATGCGGAATAATGCCTTATGATGTATTTATAAGAAAATGAATATATAGGAACAGGGATTTCAAAGATGACGTCATCTATGCTGCAAACTCTTGGGCGAAATCGAGGCTTCTTCTCCTTCGGCCAACGTTGCTCCTGATGAGGGACACCACCAGACCGGCAGCCAGGAGCTCAGCGATGCTTCCTTGGCCACCATGGAAGTGCATGGCTTCGGTTCCTGGGGTGACCAGGGTGGTGAGGAGCATGGTGGCCATGGCCATAGCGAAGATGAATCGTCCGGCAAAGTTCTTCATTTTGATTTATTTATCTGAAAAATAGACATTGTTTAACTCTTTGGGGCTAGGTGGGTTAAAAACTGTCCCACCGTTTGCTTAGCTATTTATGCATGGTGGGATATATTTTAACCCACCTTGAGAAGTTAAGTTACTCATAGCCATACAGTTTAATATTTTTTAAAAAAAGATTTTCATTATGTTGGCAATGCTATGCACCAACGGTTAATGCATAAATAAGCGATTCATAAATAAGTGTAATGATTTATCTTAAATAATCGAAATGAATGTTTAAATTCTGTGCAACTAGGGTATTTAATTTTCTTTAAAATCGTGTGCCTCAAAGAGTTAGTGTATTAGTTTTATGAAAATTTCATGGGATTTTTAGTGGGTGAACTAGACTGGTGGGTAATGGGTTAGACTCAGTATGGGAGGGTATGGAGTTTGATTCCAGGTAAGGAAAATGCTTGTTGTGTAATGCTGTCTAAAAATGTGTAGGGTCATTTCATATATACTACAATCCTACTTGGGCTTGAGTGATCACTTTTGCCTGATTGGTAGAGTATTGGCGTATTTTGTAGAATGTACTCGGTTTCATTCTGAGTGATAGCCAAAAAGTGCATAGAGATAGCTACTTTGGTGACCTGGACTGCTGATCAATGCAATTTTCGAACAAACACTTGTGACGGCACATCGAATCATCCACCACAACTTTAATCAGTGCCCACGTGGTAACACATCACGGACATCAACCTCTGCCCACATGATAACACTTCACGGGCATCTCAATCATTCGTTCCTCCATCCGACTCACTGAGAGGTGAGTGCCGTGAGGGTCACTACATATACCCGATACTCTCGTTTGGGCTCGAGTGATCACTTCAGCCTGACTGGTAGAGTATCGGCGTAGCATGCAAGAAGGTCCTCGGTTCGATTCCGAGTGGCACCCAAAAAGTGCATAGCTCTACAGATGGCTTATATTTCACACACAAAAAAATAACCAGCAAACAAATGTACAGAATCGTTGCTGAAAACTAGCATTTTTTGGAACAAATAACTAAACATTTTTGAACACTGTCAGGCATAAATTACATTACATACTAAAACACATTTTGATACTATGAAACCTGTTTTTCGTGAATTATTCAATTATCCGGGTATTCGATTATCGGAATTGGATCTGATCCAAATAGATTCCGATAATTGGACTGCAACTTTACCAAATTTGATTAAAATTTATTCAGTAGTGTTAAATAATTCTTCAAACATTCCAAGAGAAAAAAAATACTTTTGCTATGTATTCAAAAATGAAGAGAAACTCTTTCTTATCTAGAAAGTTGCCATAGTCCAGCTTTTTGAACAATCGTGAAAAACTAGATTTATTTTGGTAAATAAAATTTTAAAGGACCGACATATATTGACCTCTCACTCAGTGTATCTTTACTTTCAAACTCAATTGTAAGTAAGTAAAGAAGCTCACTCCGTGAAGCTGAAACAGCCTAAAGGAAAAGAAAGGAAATTGGTTTTTATAGGGGAAGTATAAAATTTAATACACTATAAAAATACTTTATTCCTCCCGAACAAAATTTTTTTTAGTTGATACTTTCAGGAACATCTAAGAAAATACTAAAAATTGAGATATAGAATTATTTCAAAGTTCAATATTATAAAGTGGGGGCTCAGTTATTTATATATAGAGTAGAATAACTGTTTGCTGAGAAATAATAATAATAACACTTTAATTTTCTAGAATTCTGCGATCTTCAATGCTACTTTCGTTATGGCAAAATGTTATTATTGTCAATGTCTAGTCGTAAGTATAAATTTGTCCAAATATATAAATAACTTTTAGTTATTTTAAGTATTAGACAGGAACTGTTATTTGTTATATATGTTAGGAACTGGGCTTCAACCGTCCAATCAGGGCTATAAATTGTATTTAATTGTACATAAATTTCATTAAAGTAACGATGACAACAATTGGAAAATCATTCAAGGAAATCATTCGCAGATTTTTTTAAATATTAAATTAAACGGTACTCGCCTTTCCAAAATTATTAAAAGAAAAAAATTTTTGGTGATTGAATCATCACTCGTGTTATTTCAAATATTATTATTAATATTTAGAATTAATAATAGCTTTTAGAAAAAATAATAGTGAGCTATATTTAAATTTTATTATTTAAAATTTTTAATTTTATTTTGTGATTTTAAATTTAAAAATAATATTCACATCTATCCATATGCTAATGGAAAATTAAGCAAACTTCCATAAAGCAAACTTTGAAAAAATACATAAAAAAAAAATAGTTTTTTCTTGTTTTACATTTTACCTAGTAGAACGAAAAATGTATTACACACATATTAAAACAATGTTTCTTTATATTTTATAACAATCCTGAATTTATTCAAGTTTAACAGAGTATAGTCTTTAATCAGTGTCGCAGTTTAATTAATATTTAAGCATTTTGCTTTTGGGCATATACAACCTACCAAGTGTTTAAAGAAAATTGATATTTGCATTGAAACTCAAATTTGCATGGAAGGGTAAAAACACAAACATAAGAAAAATGTAAGCATATAACAATAAATTTATGGACAATAAACCAAAACTTTATTTACCCCAACGTTTGTTTTGCGGTGTGGCAGAAACATACTTTTATTATATAAAAGAATCCATCGATTAATTTTATCTCATGCAAATATTATTCTTAGTTGTTTGAATAATCGATGTTCTTAAGGAGTAACTGAAGAAATTTGCATTTTTAAAACTTGCGTTATTTTTTTAGTTAACTTGTTGTGGATTTAAATGATTCGAAAGTGTATTAAAAATATATTATTGTACGAAATACATATACAATATATGTATATAAATAAATATACAATAATAATAAAATATATGTTAATAAAATATGTATGCTGCAACATTAGCAACTGTATAACGTCAAATCACTGCTAATTTTAAATTGATTTTTTGGTCTGGCCGTGAAAATATTTCTCAACTATTAAGGATTAGTGCATACACGAAATATTGGTTTTATTTTAAGGAATTAGATTTAAAAAAATTAAAATTGTAACTTCTTCCAAAAGAGGGCGTGTCCACTTAGATTTTAACTTCGAATTTTATATAACTTAATATATGATTTTTTTTAAAAAACTAAGTATTAAATGATAGGTAATGACATTATAAACAAAAATGAGCTAAAACATTGAGGACTAGAAATGGAAAACGACCTAAGTACCAAAAAAATCGGAAATCTTTTTTTTACGGAAAAATGTCCTAAAGACCAAGATAAACAAAGTGGAGAACACCCAAAGTGCAAACTCCAGTAGTACTAGTTCAAAAATTTGTCGAAAGATCTCGCTTTTTGTATGAACCAGGTGCGAGTGTTTTTCATTTTTCGGCTCTCCTGAAAATTTTTCATTTTTGGACTTTGGTCGTTTTCCAATTCTAGTCCTCAACTGAAAATCTGATGTTTTTGAAGGTTTGTACACTGTTAGAAATAGGTACTCAAAAATAAGTAATACATACTCATTTTTAACTACACTCTAGGTTTATCATAGCTCCGAGTACATAAGTTTTATTTTTGAAAAAGACATGTACTCAAATATGGGTACAATGAGTAAAAATGAATAAAGAGAGCAGATGCTAACCTACACTTCATAAATCACTTTCAATAAATATCAACAATTACAACCAAGACTTACCGGGAATCAATCCCATATCTTTAGGCACTGCAGTCCAGAGCCTTATCTGTTAAACTACCAGGGAGATACATAAAGAAGTTATAAACAGAAGAAATGTTAAAAAGGTGTTCCAAAATAAGATATTAGAATTGCAATAACTCAGTTTCCATATAAACAATCGACATCAAATGGTGTGGTAAATCATCTCCTGAACACCAATTTTAAGTTTGTCAGGGCGCTTTGTTAAGGTAGCTTAAACAGAAACTAAAATTAGCAATTTTAAACCATACTACTCTTTTTTGATTAAGTACGGTTACTTAAATTTGAGAACGTCATCCAGCTTTTACGATGCAGTTGTACAAAAAGAGAAGGTTCAGGTACTAATTTTTATGTACCTTTTTTATATAGTGTAACTATACCATCCCTTTAATTTCTTTAAGATTTCTGAATAACTCCTTTTTATAACTAAATACTCTGTATTCCTGAATTTTTTTTGTATTTCACTGTCAAAATAATATACTTAAAAATGAGTTCCTGAACACACTCGTTTTTTTTAAGTACAATTTCTTCGTAAATGAGCGATGACGTACAATTTAAGCAACATTACTTTTTCGAAAAATGAGCAGTGTGGTTTGAGATTGCTAATATCAGCTTCTGTTCAAATAATCTTAATAAAGCGACATGACAAACTTAAAATAGTTTATCAGAAGATAGTTTTCCACATTATTTGATGTCTATTGCTTACATGGAAACTGAATTATTGCAACTCAATTATCTTTTACCTATTCTTTTGGAGCACTTTTTTAACATTTTAGAACTTCTTAACATCTCCCTGGTAGTTTGACGGATAAGGCACTGAGCTACGGTGCCTGAGGATCTGGGTTCGATTCCCGGTAAGTCTTAGTTGTAATTGTCGACATATATTGAAAGTGATGCATGAAGGCAGCCTATGTAGGCAAGCAATTGCTCTTTTTACTCATTTTTAAGTACGTCTTTTTCAAAAGTGAAACTCACGAATTTGGAGGTATGATCAGCATCGAATGTACTCAAAAATGATTACATTTTAGTTATTTTTGAGTACCTATTTTCAACAGTGTTTGAACACATCCCTCTCCCACACATGCTTCACAAAAGATTACCCACCATCCTTTCAAGAAAATTTCCCACCTTTTAATCCCTTTCTCCCCCATCAATTCACAGACGAGTTGGAACCTGACAAGTTCGCCCAAATCCGACGCGATCCCATCTCTCAGGTAATGTAATTGGCATTAAGTAATCGCGTTAAGGCCTTGTAATCCCACGCTAAAAATACATTTCCGCCAATCTGGTCTCTTCCCGTCTTCCGCGGAAACCCTTTCAATTAATAGGGCGATCCCTCACATTCAGGGCGCCCAAGGGTGATTGTTGTCTTCTCATTTAGGGGGGGGGGTGATATCGATGAATTGGTCGATGTAATTCTTCTGTTATTGATTGATTTGGTGATTATCGCGTAGTGTATATTTAAAGAAATTTTCACTGTTGGACTTGGGTGAGGATTCGATACAGGGCGAAATTCCGGAAGTAAAAATATCGTCGCGATTTCGATTTTGTAATTTTTGCTTTGACGATTAATCGATTTGACGATACATCGATTCGACGATTAATCGATTTGAAGATTAATTGATTCGACGATTAATCGATTTGAAGATTAATCGATTAGACGATTAATAGATTGCATTCGTTCATCAATAAAAGTAAGAGTAGTAATGCTTTAAAAAAAGCGGCAAAGTATCTATATTTTTAATAATATATATAAAGGGGAGAAAAAACAAAATTGTACCATGCCTTGATTTGAAAACAATCCAGTTCCGAAAGGTTAGTGTGCTTCCACCTTTGTGTTTACTTAATGTTACTGAACTCATTCAAATAATAAAATATCGAAAAATAGGAAACGTTGCTTTATAAACAATATGTATGTATCAAAAATATTGAAATATTGAAAATATAGATTAATCGGAAATATCGATTAATCGAAAACGATTAATTGGAAATATCGATTAATCAGAAACATTAATTAATCAGAAAAATCGATTAATCAAAAACGAGTAATTGGAAAAATCGATTAATCGGAAATATTAGCTGGCGATTAATCGCGATGGCGTCATCAACCAAGCCTAGCCACTAGCTAACGAAAAGTCGACACCTTCTTCGCATACAAAAAAGTACACTTCATGAAATGACTAATTCACATTATTTTTTATGGTAATGGAAATATCTATTTTTTCCTTCATACGATTAAAAAAATGTATAAATTTCGATTTAATCGTTTAAGGAGACATGGTACCATCTCATTTTTTTATATTTGACTTTGATTTATTTAAATTTATATAAGAACACAATATTTCTCACACAAATTCTATTATTTGTATTTTTTTAATTTGTTTTAATTATTTAATTTTTTTTTAAATATTTATATATTTTCACTAAATTTTTTTCTCAAATCTTTTAAACCGTAATACATAAGAATTGGTATTAAAATTTTGAAAACTACTTGATTTTGATTTTTATGTAAATGGTTATTCATAATAACACAACATTTATCCTTAAAACTATTTTTTTTTTACTTTAGTAATTAAAAGAAAGTCTACTATTCATAGAGCCAATTTACATACTAAATTATAATATGCACATATTTTACAAATTGCTTAAAATATATACATTCCTCGATTAGTAATAGAAAAAATCTCTCTTTAGCGTTTCGAAAAACATAATATCAAGAAAACTTAACTTCCGAGAAAAAACGATTTAAAAATTTCGTTCCTTGAAAAATACAGCATAAAATCTCAAAAAAAATTCATTTAAAATAAAGATACAGTTCAAGAATGTGGCAAGCATATTTAGAGG
The DNA here is from genome assembly GCA_963932185.1 of Troglohyphantes excavatus. Classification (NCBI taxonomy): domain Eukaryota; kingdom Metazoa; phylum Arthropoda; class Arachnida; order Araneae; family Linyphiidae; genus Troglohyphantes; species Troglohyphantes excavatus. Next base: position 11,920,976 of record OZ010666.1, on the reverse strand, counting down.
ATTTTAATCAATATATTTAGCAAATAAAAATAAATCAGGAAGTTTACCATTATTGGGTACTGTATCGCCTCAAGTAAATTTCTAATGATCGAATTTAGATAAATTTTATCCGTAACTGCAACTTTTTCTTATATAAAAATGTAGAAAAATCTCATTAAATCGTTCAATTATTTTTTAAAAGCAATGGCAAGAATTCGTAGACAAAAGAACTTTTCATGTATCGTGAGAAATTCAATTTTTTAAATAATACTGTTTTATCGGGACTAATTTAGATATTCGTACAGAATATACTAAAATATTTTATTAATGAGTAATACATTTATAGTATATAGTGTTTTTCTATATTTTATGAAAGACCCTTTGTTTTGTATTTGTATATTTTAATTTTAAAACGGTATTTTGTTCCAGTGTTCTAAGTTTAAAAGAAATGGCGGGAAACACAATTAGATTTGCATGTAGATTATGTAATTGAATTATTTTAGTTGTTATCAAAATAACTATAAGGTATTTTTGGTAAAGTACCAACAGGTTCAGGTATATTGCTAATACATGCAAAATATTCTTTAATATATTTAAAAAATTAACTGGTGAAGTTATTTATAAACCTCCTATGATGGTAATGGTAAAATAGTAATATATTCAAATTAAGTCATTCATTAAAAAAATAAATAACAACCTGTTAAATAATGTCTTTAAATTTTAGTGTAGAAAATGATGACACTATTAATCTCCCAGTTTCGAATAAATTTGAATAAAAACTTTTTGGAAACCAGGTTTCCAAAAAGTTTTTGGAATTTGTTTCATGCTTTATGTTAATATTATTTTTCATAATTCCAAACTTTGAAAAACGTATTATTTATTCTGTTTATATTAAATGTCAATCCTTAAAAGCTAAATATACTCACTTCAAGATATTTCTTTCATATCTTTTTGTTTTAAATGCTCATTCACTAAAACGCTTTGCATTTGAGCTTCTTATAAATGCATATTTTAAATTAACGATTTTGTATTGACATGTCCGATAAAAATTCCATAGCTCACAAAAGATGGATTTATTACACAATTTTAATTATTCATATTTCTTTAGTGATTCATAGTACTATAACTTATTTCAGATCTGAAATTTTTTAAATTTAAAATTTTGTCTTGTAAAGAAATCCAACAAAGATATTTAGATTGAAGCTCCGAGATAACTTTTATTAAATAAATTGTTCTGAAAATTCACTGTTTCGAAAATGTACTAATATTATTTGAAATATAGGAGAATTATTTATTATTTAAATTGAAAACTCTTATATTTTATTAAATATTTAAACAAAAATATTTCTATTGCAGTTATAGAAGAACGAAAGATTATTAAAAAAGCTGATGAGTGAAATTATTGATTCAAACATAAATACCTTATTTTGTATTTATAAATGCATTTTTGTAATAAAACTTATTATATATAAGTATACTGCATTATAAATTCAATAAATATAAAAAGAAAATGGAAAATTTATAAATATCTTTATGCAAATCCAATTTGTAAATGTCCTTCAAAGTGATCGGTACGAACATTAGTTTTAAATACTGAAAAATAATGCTATAATTTATTGCGATATTGGACTTTATGCACTTTTATACCACTAACATTAGAGGAATTATTTATATTTAAGGTAAAAGCTATGTTTAGTAAATGTTGAAAAGTAGAATTAAAAAAAATATTCTGGTTAACTGATGCTCAAAATGAATTTTAAGTATTTAGTAGCTAAAATAAGATAGTGTTTTGAAATTGCTTTTATAAATTTTTCAATTTGGTATTGTGAGATAAATAATTAATTGAAATTGTGGAAATAACAATTTTTAAAAGAGAAACACAAATTTTGCTGATAATCTATAGTGAAATGAGTTGGAGAAAATAGGAATGACTGATATTAAAAAAATTAGTTCACTATTAAAATACACAAAATAAAAATAATTCCGAAACTTTATAACATACAGAAATGATATTAAATAAAATATGCCAAATACATTCATAACTTATTTGTTAAATGAAAAACCAGAAAAAAAACATAACGTTTTATGGAACGTAATCCAATCACCTAACAGAATTTGTTATCTGGATTATCTTTCATTATTTTTATGAAACGTCTTAAATAAATAAAAAACATAGAAACATTTCTTTAAGCAATCACAAATCCAATAAATTAAATAACAACAAACCCATACCTTTCAACGGATCCAACAAAATCTATGACTGTATTAACTGAAAGAACAGAAAATCGAATGATACCATTACCCGCATGTCATTACGCTTTTATACAAATTGAAACAACCCGAAGACCTGATCTTCAGGTATTTTTTTTTCCTCGTGATATAATCTTGTCCCCTGTTACCCTAAGATTTCCGTTTTTTTTTTGTTAAAAGGAAAAAAAACAACTCGCTAAGCCTCGCCATTTGTGCATGGCAAAGAATCAATTCGTTCCGGAAGTAATAAGACCATCTCGTAAGTGGCAGCCTGGGACTTCCGGAGCTGTTGGAAATGAAGCGTTGCTAAATTCCCTAATGTGATGAAAGGTGGATTTGCGGAGGATTCTGATTTATGTCAAGGATTACACTGGATTTTGATTTATGGGCAGCGGAAGTTGTTGGGGTTTTGGAGTGATATGGATCGGAACATTAACGTTCGAATTGACATTACATGAAAAGTAGGCGATCGCAGTTAAAAGCACAGTAGACTACAGCCAGTACGGCAAGTACAACCGGGCTGCACCTAATTTTATTAGTGTATTTTAAAACTAAAATAAAATATTTTACTACATGACATGACATTCATGAATGAACATGACATTTCTACGGTAAGTTAAAAAAAATCTCTGATAAATAGCAAACTTGTTGCCGTAATGCACAATTAAGGAGCGTTCGAATTGACATTACATGAAAAGTAGGCGATCGCAGTTAAAAGCACAGCTCGTGCACTACAGCAAGTACAGCCGGGCTGCACCTAATTTTATTCGTGTATTTTAAAACTAAAATTATATATTTTACTAATTTTCTTAAATGAAGATTAGAATTGGAAATGAAGATGAAATTTTAACGGTAAGTTAAAAAATAAATCTCCGATAAATAGCAAACTTGTTGCCATAATGCACAATTAAGGAGCGGAAAAAACTCCATTCAATCAAAACTGCAGCCAAAAAGCGAAGTAAGAAATCGGCTGCATCGTTGCCATAACAACATTACGTAGTATGACTTTCCCTACACGCTAAAATGGAGGAGGTGACGACATAAACGCAGCCCAAAAGGATATTTTTCAAATCTGCTGTATTTGGGATTTCGATGAAATAATTGGTTCGTGCGTGAATCGGCGGGGCGGGCTGGGGGGGAAACCGAGAATTTTCAAGAATCTCTCCTAACGGAAGTAGTTTTCGAGATAAGTTTACACGTGTGTTGTTGTTTCGTTACTTAAAGTAATATATAAAATTGACCGATTCGCAAGTTTAAAAGAAAGGGGGATTGATTTAATTCTCAAAAAATAAGTAAGTGTTTTTTTTTCCGCATGTTATCTTTTGTAAAATTTGAAAAGAAACTTTGATTGAGTTTGAGTAAATTAAATATGAAAGAATGTCCGTTTATGCAGGGTTGTGGAAAGTAGGAGGGGGGGGGGGGGGTCACGTGATTTAGGCTGCACCTAACATTTTCGACCACGGGTCGCCACTGTAAAAGCATAGATCCATATCTTATTTTAAAAGGAGGGAGGCGTGCAATATAAAACTCATATGCTTTTTATATTTTCAATATATTTAGATTCGTGTTCATAGATTTTGGTTTCAATATATAAGTTGCCCAAATGCAAAAGCACTTATATCCAAAAATTCGAAAAAAGTGATTTTGGCATCTCTGGGTATTTAATAACTTTGGCATTAATTTTTAAATATGAAAAAGAGCATTACCCATTATTTAATAATAAATTTCAAAAAAGAAGTTACTCACAAGAAAAAGTAGTTATATCTACTCTATCCACGCTCTATACAGATGCTAAAGTAATTCTTGAGTTTAATAATTCTTGAGTTTAAAATGTTATTCTCTCACAAACTTTAATGGAAATTATTCTTGTGTTTAATAAGTTATTCTCACACAAATTTTAATAGAAATTATTCTTGAGTTTAATAAGTTATTCTCTCACAAACTTTAATGGAAATTATTCTTGAGTTTAAAAAGTTATTCTCTGACAAACTTTAATGAAAATTATTCTTGAGTTTAAAAAGTTATTCTCTCACAAACTTTAATGGAAATTATTCTTGAGTTTAATAAGTTATTCTCACACAAACTTTAATGGAAATTATTCTTGAGTTTAATAAGTTATTCTCACACAAACTTTAATGGAAATTATTCTTGAGTTTAATAAGTTATTCTCTCACAAACTTCAATGGAAATTATTCTTGAGTTTAATAAGTTATTCTCTCACAAACTTTAATGGAAATTATTCTTGTGTTTAATAAGTTATTCTCACACAAATTTTAATAGAAATTATTCTTGAGTTTAATAAATTATTCTCTCACAAACTTTAATGGAAATTATTCTTGAGTTTAAAAAGTTATTCTCTGACAAACTTTAATGAAAATTATTCTTGAGTTTAAAAAGTTATTCTCTCACAAACTTTAATGGAAATTATTCTTGAGTTTAATAAGTTATTCTCACACAAACTTTAATGGAAATTATTCTTGAGTTTAAAAAGTTATTCTCTCACAAACTTTAATGGAAATTATTCTTGAGTTTAATAAGTTATTCTCACACAAACTTTAATGGAAATTATTCTTGAGTTTAATACGTTATTCTATCACAAACTTTAATGGAAATTATTCTTGAGTTTAATAAGTTATTCTCTCACAAACTTTAATAGAAATTATTCTTGAGTTTAATACGTTATTCTCACACAAACTTTAATGGAAATTATTCTTGAGTTTAAAAAGTTATTCTCTAACAAACTTTAATGGAAATTATTCTTGAGTTTAACAAGTTATTCTCACACAAACTTTAATGGAAATTATTCTTGAGTTTAATACGTTATTCTATCACAAACTTTAATGGAAATTATTCTTGAGTTTAATAAGTTATTCTCTCACAAACTTTAATGGAAATTATTTTTGAGTTTAAAAAGTTATTCTCTCACAAACTTTAATGGAAATTATTCTTGAGTTTAATAAGTTATTCTCTCACAAACTTTAATAGAAATTATTCTTGAGTTTAATAAGTTATTCTCTCACAAACTTTAATGGAAATTATTCTTGAGTTTAATAAGTTATTCTCACACAAACTTTAATGGAAATTATTCTTGAGTTTAATACGTTATTCTATCACAAACTTTAATGGAAATTATTCATGAGTTTAATAAGTTATTCTCTCACAAACTTTAATAGAAATTATTCTTGAGTTTAATACGTTATTCTCACACAAACTTTAATGGAAATTATTCTTGAGTTTAAAAAGTTATTCTCTAACAAACTTTAATGGAAATTATTCTTGAGTTTAACAAGTTATTCTCTCACAAACTTTAATAGAAATTATTCTTGAGTTTAATAAGTTATTCTCCCACAAACTTTAATAGAAATTATTCTTGAGTTTAATACGTTATTCTCACACAAACTTTAATGGAAATTATTCTTGAGTTTAAAAAGTTATTCTCTAACAAACTTTAATGGAAATTATTCTTGAGTTTAACAAGTTATTCTCACACAAACTTTAATGGAAATTATTCTTGAGTTTAATACGTTATTCTATCACAAACTTTAATGGAAATTATTCTTGAGTTTAATAAGTTATTCTCTCACAAACTTTAATGGAAATTATTTTTGAGTTTAAAAAGTTATTCTCTCACAAACTTTAATGGAAATTATTCTTGAGTTTAATAAGTTATTCTCTCACAAACTTTAATAGAAATTATTCTTGAGTTTAATAAGTTATTCTCTCACAAACTTTAATGGAAATTATTCTTGAGTTTAATAAGTTATTCTCACACAAACTTTAATGGAAATTATTCTTGAGTTTAATACGTTATTCTATCACAAACTTTAATGGAAATTATTCATGAGTTTAATAAGTTATTCTCTCACAAACTTTAATAGAAATTATTCTTGAGTTTAATACGTTATTCTCACACAAACTTTAATGGAAATTATTCTTGAGTTTAAAAAGTTATTCTCTAACAAACTTTAATGGAAATTATTCTTGAGTTTAACAAGTTATTCTCTCACAAACTTTAATAGAAATTATTCTTGAGTTTAATAAGTTATTCTCCCACAAACTTTAATGGAAATTATTCTTGAGTTTAATAAGTTATTCTCACACAAACTTTAATGGAAATTATTCTTGAGTTTAATACGTTATTCTATCACAAACTTTAATGGAAATTATTCTTGAGTTTAATACGTTATTCTCACACAAACTTTAATGGAAATTATTCTTGAGTTTAATACGTTATTCTATCACAAACTTTAATGGAAATTATTCTTGAGTTTAATACGTTATTCTATCACAAACTTTAATTTAGATTTTTCTTGAGTTTAATAAGTTATTCTCTCACAAACTTTAATGGGAATTATTCTTGAGTTTAAAAAGTTATTCTGTCACAAACTTTAATGGAAATTATTCTTGAGTTTAAAAAGTTATTCTCTAACAAACTTTAATTTTTCCACAATAAGACTGTTGATTTATATAAAAAACAATCTCACAGCCACTCTTCTTTATAGATATAAGAAAATTGATAAAGCTGTGTGAAGAACAGAATTAGTGAGTATTTCTTTGATCCTAAACTTTCCTTAGTGCATTAAGAAGCGTCTTCAAGCAGATTAGTTGTGGGAAAAAAAAACTCGCGTGAAAAAAATCATAAACGAAAAATTGCCGTGCGAATGTCGGCCCCTAAATGATCCAGTCACTGGGAAAGCTTAATGAATAAAAAGATTATTCAGCAACGCACGTTTGAATATATCACTTCCGGAAGAGTGACTCATGTTCAATTTAGTTTCAAAGTTAAACGCTTCGTTCAAGTACTTGATAACTACATTTTTCAACTTAAAATTAAGAAAATTTCCGAACATTCATGATTACAACACTGAGCTAAAATTATAATTGACACTGGAGTGAAGACTAAGCGTGCTCGACAACTTTACAGCTTTTTGTGCGAAGGTAGAAAAAATAGTCCATTTGCATAGATTTGAAAAGACTTTTCTGGCTTTTAAAAATACATGAAATGTTTTTACATATTTACCTTTTTACTAATAAGAAAAAGAAGACACAAATATTAATTAATTAAATATTCAAGGCCGGCGCAATACGACTAACTGTGCAATAGACAAGGTAGAAAATTTTCTCAACTTTTCTTACGAACACTACGGCACTCACTTAAAAATAGGTACTCAAATATAAGTAAAATGTACTCATTTTTGAGTACATTAGATACTTATCATAGCTCCAAATATATGTTTCATTTTTGAAAAAGACATGTACTCAGTACAATGAGTAAAAAGAGCAGTTGCTTGTCAACATAGGTTGCCTTCATAAATTACTTGCAATAAATATCGAAAATTACAATCAAGACTTACCGGGAATCGTACCCATATCCCCAGACACCACAGTCCAGTGCCTTATTCGTTGTTCTACCAGGGCGATGTGAAGAAATTATAAACAGAAGAGATGTTAAAAACGTGTGCTATAAAAGAACGAGAAGTAAGATAATTGAATTGCAATAACTCAGTTTCCATTTAAGCAATCGACATCAAGTCATGTGGAAAACTATCTTCTGAACACCTATTTTAAGTGTGTCAGGTCTCTTTGTTAAGACGGAATGAACAGAAACTGAGATTAGGAATATTAAATCACACTGCTCACTTTTGAGAAAATACGATTACTTAAATTTGAGTACGTTATCGCTCATTTACGATGTAACTGTACTCAAAGAAAAACGAGTATCTTCAGGTACTCATTTTTAAGTTCCTTTTTTTACAGTGCTGTAAAGTGAATTGTTTCTCAATGGGAATCCTCGTGCCAATGTTTATCTTATTTTAGCCTGATTCAGTGCATTTCAAAGATAATCTTCTAGTTCAGCGTTTCTCAACCTTTCAGTATTCGCGGACCAGTTTTCAATCATAATTTTCATCGCGTCCCCCCCCCCGCTTACAATAAAATGTATACATACAACAATAATGTATATTGAGTATTTTGGATTCTGTTTTTAAATTATTTTTAACTAACTGCCTATATGAATTATGTTTAAATGTACCTTAACTCTTAACTAAAAAAAAATGTGAAAAATTAATTTACATTTAAGTAAACAGGAAGGAATACGTTGGCAGATGAATATCGACACAGCAACAGTTATCATTGCCATTAACTACTGTCACGGTGGATATTTTTATAAAATAATATCTACTTTTATAGTTGGTGCAGCGTTTCTCAACCTTTCAGTATTCGCGGACCAGTTTTCAATTATAAATCATAATTTTCATCGCCCCCCCCCCCTCGCTTACAATAAAATGTATACAACAATAATGTATATTGAGTATTTTGGATTCTCTTTTTAAATTACTTTTAACTAACTGCCTATATGAATTATGTTTAAATGTACCTTAACACTTAACTAAAAAAAAATGTGAAAAATTAATTTACATTTAAGTAAACAGGAAGGAATACGTTGGCAGATGAATATCGAAACAGCAACAGTTATCATTGCCATTAACTACTGTCACGGTGGATATTTTTATAAAATAATATCTACTTTTATAGTTGGTGCAGCGTTTCTCAACCTTTCAGTATTCGCGGACCAGTTTTCAATCATAAATCATAATTTTCATCGTGCCCCCCCCCCTTACAATAAAATGTATACAACAATAATGTATATTGAGTATTTTGGATTCTGTTTTTAAATTATTTTTAACTAACTGCCAAAACAAGAGTAAAAGCGAGCCAACGTTGGCGAGAAACCACATCTGGCATTTTACCAAGTGGGCGGTGAACAGATGAAGCGAATGAAAGCGGGGAAAATTTAAATATTATATTTGAAATGAAAGCCAAACAGGGAGGTAACGTTAAATGAATATGAAAGTAGAAAAATTCGTTAATGAAAGTTAACCTAGACGGGGTGAGCTAAATATAGAAACTGGGAATACATTTTTTCGAATAATAAAAGAAATAAAACAAAAGCATGACTTAACAAAAGAGAAAAAAATAAGTAATGTTTGTGGAAGGGAATCCACACGACCGATGCCGTCTCGAGCATGCGCAGAGCAAATGTTTTCTCATAGGAACAAGGATTTTCGATAACACAAGTTTCAATTCCAGCCAGTCTCATTCGCGTCGATCCTTCTATAGCTACCGTGAATGTGTATGTTACATATATTTCCGTGTTAATTGCAATTCACCATATTAAATATTTACGGCAGCAAATTTATGCAGACCCATGGATAAATTTTTAAGCGGAAGTAAGCGAGCATTAGATGATAGTCAAGCATCAACAAGTAAACAGACAAGCGTGGTTCAGCAAATAAAATCAAGAAAATATTCTAAAGAATACTTATATTTTGGGTTTACCAGTACTGAAGTAAATGAAGAAGGAAGGCCCCTGTGTATTATTTGCTCAAAAATATTGGCCACAGACAGCATGAAACCTAATAAACTTAAACGACATTTGGAAACGCTCCATAATGAGTACGTCAACAAACCCAGAGAATTCTTCGAATTAGAATTAAAATCATATAAAAAGCAAAAATCATTTTTAAAGAAAATTTGTCTGTGAATAAAAAAGCTTTAATTCCATATAAAATAGCCAGATGTAAAAAACCTCACACCATTGGTGAAGAGCTTATTTTGCCAGCAGCAATTGAGATTGTAGAAACTATGTTTGGAGATAATTTTTCAAAACAATTGCAGTCCATACCTCTTTCAAATGATACTGTTGCTCGTCGAATTGGTCATTTAGCTGAAGATGTACAGTGTCAGCTTTCCTTGATGTTGCGTGACAAATTGTTTTGTCGAAAAGAATTTTCGCGATGGTTTATTTGTGATGAAATTGAGCAACTTGGTCGACATATTCGAGAAATTAAATAACTTGAATATTTAACTCCAAGGAGCAAATACGAGAGAGTAAAATTGGAATTGTAGAGCAGAAATTTAAAGCAAAAAAACCTAACAAAGTTTGCAAATGTGGATGATTGTACTAAAACTTACAAGGCTGAAGAAGAACATGTAAAAATTGTTTTTGTAACCATTGAAAATCATTTAGCCATGCTGGCAAAGAATTTTAAACAGTTCTTTCTTGCTGACAACAAACGGATAGCAAATTACGAGTGGGTTAGGGATCCATTTCATAAAACTTCCGAAGGACCCCCAATTGATGAGGAAGAAAAATTCATAGACTTCACGACAAGTGGCGAAACCAAAGGATAATTTAGTAATAAATCAGTATTTGAATTTTGGGCAGGGAGTAGAGGATGATTTTTCTGCACTAAAAACAAGGGCATTTCGCATTCTATTACCATTTTCAACATCCTACCTTTGTGAAACTGGATTTTCTGCCGGTGTCTTCTTTGAGACAAAATATAGATCTCGGCTAAATATAGAAACATAACTGAGAGTGGCTATTTCTAATATTAAGCCTTCCTTCGAAAAACTTTGCTCTGCAAGACAGGCCCAAGGAAGTCACTAATAATTATTAAATTTGTTTTTAATTTAGTATGTTTTGATTAAGTAAGTTTTGATTTAGTAAGTTGTTTTACTTTATTTGTTAAATATGTCGAAATGTATTTTCTTTTCTATGTGTATGTGTGCTTTCCTTTCAGTCAGTTAATCAATTTTTTTAAATAATATTTTCTCTTGGATATACTCGCGCCTCCCCTCTAGTGTGCTCGCGCCCCCCTAGGGGGGCGCGCCCCACAGGTTGAGAATCGCTGTTCTAGTTATTGACCAGAAATTTTTGGTGTCAGTCATTTGTTCTGTCGTTTGAGTACAGTTTCCGAAATGTATACATTGGGACCAACTTTGTAAAATTTTCTGTTCAAAACCTTTTATTTTGCATATGTGATCAATTTCAAACTATATGTAATCAATTATTTTCTTGAATGCTTGCTTATGCAGAGATAATAATATTGATATACGTCTTTATCTAATGATATTATGACATCTCTTTATTCATATTACAGTATAATTACTTAAGAAAGTTGTCTCGAACTATCTTAAAATGTCATTGGGCTAATTCTCTTTGAATCGTTTTACTTTTCAAAATCGAACTAATCCTTCCACTGATAAATTAGTATTATTTTGTACTCCACGTCTAAAACCCACATGGCATGATTAATAACATATATTAATTAAGGCGATTCAGTACATATAAATCTCAAAATTAAAACTGCTTTAAAAGTTTGAAGCTGACGACATATAACGCTCTTTAGATGCAATTTCATATTCTTTTCTTTTAATATACGTGAAACTTGATAAAACTGATATTGAAGTAGTCTAGTTCAATTGAATATTGTGATTAATGTTGAATAAATGAGTAGTTTTAAAATTGACCAGTGCGTATAATTTTATTTATTATTTAAACAACTTCCAAACGATCTACTGAAAGTAATGATTTTTTTTATTAAATTGTCATTCTTTGTTTTTTAATGAAGTTTTTTGATGATGATTGATGATGATGATAGAATATAGTGAACATAATGATTTTTACTAAATAATTTAAAAGCGATATTATAGATAATTGATAAATAATATAGTAATACTAAATAATGAAATACTATTAATAATAATATTTCATTATTACAAAATGTTCTAATGTTGAATTATTTTTTATTTAAGTTGTTACAGAATTAAAACAACAAAAGATAACTTTAAACAAAAAAAATGTTTTATTTCGCAAAATTACGTAGACGAGATAAATTCTAAACAAATGATTCGGTAACAAGAAATTTTAGACGTCAAATTAATATATTTTTAAAAATGTTATATAGTAGAGCTTTCTTGATGACAAATTTCGTAATTTTAAATAGAATATGCAATTAAAAGTTTATAGTTATAGATTTTATATAGACAATATTATTTTCTTAATAAGGTTGAATACATGTTTGAATAGTAATTTAACTAACTTAAATTTATTTATTTTATTCTAAAAAATAGGTAATTCAACTATTTTATAGATAATATTAATTAAAACATAATTGAAGTAATTCAGACGTTTAGGAAACTTCGTTTAAATGAATACAATTTTGTTTGAAAAACATCACATATTTTTTTCATAATTTATTGACTCACTTCATAGCATATTTATAAAATTTAATTTATTTAAGTTTACTTCAGGACTTTACTTTTACTTAATACACATTTAATATATTTACTTTATATTAATTAACTTCATATTTTTTTATAATTATATTTAATTCATAGAAAATTTACCATATTTAATTCATAACAAATTTATTATATTTACTTCAAAGAAAATGTATCATATTTTTATTTTATAACGAATTTATAATAGTTACTTCATAAAATAATATTATATTTACTTCATAAAAAATATTATATTTACTTCATAAGAAATTTTAAACCTAATTTTTAATGGTGTAATTAAAAATTATTTTATTTTAATTAACGCTAGTTATTATGAGGCAAGCTTCGACAGGTATTGCAATTTCTAAAATTATTATTAAATAGAAAATATTTAAATGTAATCATTCAATCACTGATTCATAGTTTTATACAATTATTCTAAAAAACTGATATTATAACAAGCTATTATGCATTACACATAATTTTAATTTCAATATTTTTTTTTTAAACGAAAAGTTTCAATATATTGTATTATTATCATTTATATATGTTTAATAAAAATGTTTTGCAGGTTACGTGTTTTAAATTTTTGTGTGTCAAAAAATGTGTCTTATGCAAGGAAATTATGAAATTCTATATATATTTCATAACGATGGAAGAATGGGAATTAAAGTAGTTTGTTAATTATTATGTTAAAATTCGCAGAATGTTAAAGAAATAATTTCAAAACGATGAATTCCTTTAAAAATATTCAAATATATTCTGACGTATAAATTCTTCATTATAATTCAGTATATTAAATTTAAAAACACTTTGTATTGCAATTTTATTTTAATTTGGATTCCTAATTAAAGCATTATGTATTTTAAAAACTAAATATTAAAACTTTGTGCCTGCAAAACATTTGTATCATAAAATCATCTGCTTTCCAAATCGTCTTAGATGACACCAACTTTCCAAGAAATGAGTTCGTGTTTAATTCTACTTGGTATTTCGCTGAAAGTAATCAGAAAGCGATTTAATTTAAGCATTAAGTATTTTAATACTAATTATTATTACAACTAGCTGTGTACCAGCAAACATTCGAATCATAAACTCGTTTGTTTTCCAAATCCCTTAGATAACACCAGACGTTCCAAGAAATGAGTTCGTTTTCAATTCCATTTGTTATTTCCCTGAAAGTAATCAGAAAGCGATTTAATTTAAGCATTAAGTTTTTTAATACTAAATATTTTTATAACTAGCTGTGTACCAGCAAAACATTTGTATCATAAAATCGTCTGCTTTTTTATATCGTCATATATGACATCAGACATTCCAAGAAACGAGTTCCTTTTCAATTCCATTTGTTATTTCCCTGAAAGTAATCAGAAAGCGACCTAATTTAAGGGGGTCCGATACCTTCGACATTTTTTTCTTTATTTTTATACTTGTACAATCCAATTTTTTTTCTCTTTCTAAATATGCATAAAAAACCATTTTAAGACGCTCAATTTTTTTTTTAAATTGCACATTTATTTTTAAATTAAAATTTTAGTAAATTTTTTAACAATTTTAAAATTCCTACTCCTTTTTTGTTTTTCAATATTTTGAAGCAATTTTTTTTATTTAAGATCTTGAATAATATGTAAATAGATGTATGCATTCAAATTTTGATTCAGATACATCACTTTAAAAAAATAAAATATATTAGAAATTTTGGAAAAAAAATTGACGAAAAAAAATAAAATTCCATTTTAAGTGGTTTTAAAAAACAAATTATGGTAAAAATAGGAAATCTGAATGCATACATCTATTTAAAATATATTTATCTTGCTATACACACAAAAATTATGATTTTAAGTATAATAGTAAAAAAGCCTTAGCATTTTTAGTGTTCATTAAATTTCAAAACCACGAACAGAGATATTTGCTTTTAAAGTTTACATATGATACAACTATGTTATAGGAACACATCATTAAAACATTCATAACTAAAAAAGTAATAGGAATTTTTTGAAGCAGTTTTTTGTGAGTTATTAAGATAAGTTTGAATATTATTTTTTAAATATAAAAAAAAAATGACTTTTTTTGCGAATTTTGGGTATCGGACCCCCTTAAGCATTAAGTATTTTAATGCTAAATATTATTTTAACTAGCTGCGTACCAGCAAAACATTCGTATAATAAAATCGTCTGCTTTCCAAATCGTCTAAGATGACATCAGACATTCCAAGAAACGAGTTCATTTTCAATTCCATTTGTTATTTCCCTGAAAGTAATCAGAAAATGAACTAATTTTAGCATTAAGTATATTAATACTAAATATTATTATAACTAGCTGTGTACCAGCAAAACATTCGGATCATAAAATCGTTTGCTTTCCAAGTCGTCTTTGATGACACTTGACGTTCCAAAAAACGAATTTGTTTTCAATTCCATTTGTTATTTCCCTGAAAGTAATCTTAAAGCGACCTAATTTAAGCATCAAGAATTTAAAATACTAAATATTATTAAAACTAGCTGTGTATCAGCAAAACATTAGAATCATAAGTCGTCTGCTTTTCAAATCGCAATAGATGACACCAGACATTCCAAGAAATGAATTCGTTTTCAATTACATTTGTTATTTCCCTAGAAGTAATCAAAAAGCGACCTAATTTAAGCATTAAGTATTTTAATGCTAAATATTATTTTAACTAGCTGCGTACCAGCAAAACATTCGTATCATAAAATCGTCTGCTTTCCAAATCGTCTTAGATGACACCAGACATTCCAAGAAACGAGTTCATTTTCGATTCCATTTGTTATTTCCCTGAAAGTAATCAGAAAGCAGCAAATATAATCCGACTGTTATTTGCATAAAATACACAGCCTCGAGAAATTTCCCATATAAAGATAGATCAAGTTTTCCCAAGCAAATAATTGAAGGTTATTACACGAGAGCTTCAATATAATTTTATAACAATTTAGATTATTTTAATGTTTACATATGTTAAAATAACCTGATAGATATTTGAAGAATATAATAGTTGCATGAACGTTCTTGTCAGGAAATAAAGTTTAAATTTATTCAAAGGCGAATGAAATGATTTGAAACTGTAATTTAATTCGGATCGTTAAGAAAAGCATTCCGATTATATTTCGAACTGTAAAATGATTAGGTATTGTTAAGATTCTGTGTTTAAATTCGATTTATTTTAAGATCCCGCACTTAATGTAGTTTTTGCTGTCATTAAATAGAATTGCGTTTAATGGAATTTGTTCTTTGTTGGAATTTGTTCGTCTACCGGAATTCAAAATAGAAATAAAATAAAATTCTAAAGTATTTTGTTCGGCATTAATTGTAGCGAATTTATGTTATTTGATGTAATCAAATGTATGGATTTATTTTGAAAAAAACCTTTAATACTTTTATTTGAATGCACTATTTATATTTAATTATATAAATGTCATTAAAGAATAAATAATGAGGTAATATGACACAATGTTTTGTATTTATATCTCTAATCACTATTGAGGTATTATTGAGTTGTTGTAAGTTGCGTTTAAGTGGTAGTTGTATCTCTATCTATTGAAACTATTCACATATATACTTATTTTATTTAAAGATTATATGAGGCGTTGCAGATACAACGGGCGTACTTAACATTGTGTTTGTTTTGTTCGATATTTTAACCTATCAAAATATAGGATTTAATATTTTTAACAAAAATGCGTCTTTAAAATCCGTACGGTTACATGTCCGCACGGAATCGCAATGTTAAAAGTCATATCCTTTAGATCCCTATAACTCCATGTGAAACAGCCAATGTCAGTCTCCAGTCAGCCAATGAAAACAAATGACATACCATCGTGTAGAGGAAAGTCAGGCGCTTTGAACTTTGATTGTTTTAACTCATTCATTCCTATGACCATTGTGCCCTTGGAGGGAGAATGTCGCCCCATAACTCAACGTGGAATCAGCCTATGTGGATGAATGACACATACCATCGTGTAGAATAATGGTTCTCAATATTTTCTCTCTCATGTATCCCTTAATAAAACTTTTCATTTGAGTGTGTGCCCCCTTCTCACAAATCCCTCTATGCAAACAAAAGTTTCAAACAAAAGTTAAGCAACAAAAGTTAATAAGTTCTGTTAGCTAGCAAATTAATCAAACGACTGAAATTGATTACTTTTATATTTTATATTTTTTTGTGAGAACCACTGAAATAGAGGAAGGTGTTCTGCATCAACCATGCTGAATATTAACCCATTCCCCCTCTGACCTTTCTACTGCGCGAGTGGGAATATCGCCTTTGGCTGCAGTGTACGCTCCTGCTCTAATGACTCCACCGTGAAATCAGCTTATTGTAATCATGACCTATCAGCGTGTAGAGAAAGGTGAGCCTCATCGACCAGGTTAAGCTCTCATTTGTTCAATGTTCATGGAGAAGCATCAATTCAATGATATATCTCCGATATGATAATAAGCATGGTAAATGGCTTTGGCATGTTTTATATATTAAATGAGATGAGAGGGGTATTTCAATAATAAAGGAAGAAAAACAGACACACTTAAACAAACACCAGGTTAAGCTGCTCTCCTTTGATTTTTGTACTTTGTGTGCGTGTGGGGAGGGGAGGGGAGCAGTGGCGGCTCGCCTACTACAGCAAGTACAGCCGGGCTGCACCTAAATTCATCAAAAACTAAAATCAGATATTTTACTAATTTTCTTAAATGAAGATTATAATTGAAAATGAAATTTCTACGGTAGTAAACAAAATCTCCGATAAATAGCAAACCTTTTTGCCGTAATGCACAATTCAGAAGGGAAAAAAACTTCAGTCAATGAAAATTGCAGCTAAAAAGCGAAGTCAGAAATCGGCTGCATCGTTGCCATGACAACCTTACGTGGTATGACTTCCCCTTCACGTTAAAATGAGGCTGTGACGTCACAAACGCAGCTCAAAAGGATTTTTTCAACTGGAGCTGTAGTTGGGAATTCTGTGAATTGATTGGCTTCCGTGTTTGAATCGGCGGGACGCGTGGGGAGGGGACCGAGTATTTTACTAACATCTCTAGGCCGCTTTGCCTGATGGAGGAAAAGCCCCTTGGCTCGATAATTGTTTCAGCTTTGGCGGTATTGATAAGTGCTGTTTCGCAACCCTGTGGAAGGAATGGCTGTTGAGGGAGTGAATGGGAGCAATTCGATGGACAAATGGATTTCTGAATTATTTTAATGATTTTGGATTCACACTTTTATCTTTAATTTTTGATTTTATTTTTCAACAAACAGATCTTTTATATGACATTCTTCAAAAAAATCTTTAGATATAAATTATTGTCTTCAGCAAGTCAAGGTAATTCAGAACATTATAAGACAAAACCATAATGAGAACACGTTCAAACGTATTTTTGAAATTGCGAATTCGAAAACAGAAATTGTTTTCAAAAGACAAGATGACTTCCGAACTCACGAAGATGTGTTTAAGAAATTTAAAATGTTATATTTTTAAATTTTGGATACCATAACAATGGAATTTGACGTAAGATTTAAAGATAGCGAATGTCTATAATTTATTTGTTTTGCCGATTCCTCAAAGTTTGAGGATTTTTCGATAAATATCCCAGAAATGGCTTTTGAAAGTTTGAAAAAGTTTTTTTTTTTTTTTGGGGGGGGGGGGGTCACATGATTTCGGCTGTACTAACATTTTCGACCACAGGCCGCCACTGGAGGGGAGGGGTGAAAGTTTAACAAAAGAAGCAGCAGGAAGAGCAAAGTGATAACAAAGTATTCACAATCTAAATCTTACGGTACGGCTGGGATTGTTACTGTCTGATTTTTTGTACTTTGCTCAATATTTTTACCGTATTAAAATATACGATGAACGTAATTTTTTTTTTATGATTTCGCCATATATACAAAAACTTTAAACGCATTTTTTTACACCGTTTGTTACGTTTAACTTTACACTGTTAAAAATAGGAACTCAAAACTAAATAAAATGTACTCATTTTTTATTACATTCGATGCTTATCATAGCTTCGAACATAAGTTACATTTTTGAAAGAGACATGTACTCAAAATTAAGTAAAAATGAACAAAAAGAGCAGTAGCTTGCCTACATAGGCTGCCTTCATAAATCACTTTTAATAAATACGAAAATTACAACTTAGACTTACAGGGAATCGAACCCAGGCCTGCAGCTCCGTTGTCCAGTCTTATCCGTTCGCCTATAGAAGCGACGCAAACAAGTTATAAACAGACGTAATGTTAAAAAGGTGTACCAAAAGAATGGGAAGTAAGAAAATTGAATTGTAATAACTCAGTTTGCATTTAAGCAATCGACTCAAATCATGTGAAAAGCCATCTTCTGAACAACTATTTTAAGTGTGTCATGTCGCTTTTTTAAGATGGCTTGAACAAAAGCTGAGATTAGCAATATTAAATCCCACTGTTCATTTTTACGAAAGTACGATTGCTTAAATTTGAGTATGTCGTCGCTCATTTACGATGCAATTGTATTAAAAAAGCAAATACGTTCATGTACTCATTTTTAAGCACTTTTGTTTACAGTGTAGTTTCCAAAGCGTCACGCATGTGACTTCAGTTTAAAAATAATAGTAATTAGGAAGTTTTGACACTTACCTCTTATTGTACCGTAAACTATTTAGTCTTCTGTTTAAAATATAATCAACCACAATAAAGACGTAGACGTGATTTAACTCATAATTGGAATTTATAATAATTTAGACTTTTAATATATATATTTACATTTTAATACCTTTTTTGATAAAGTTTAAGGTAGCCCCGTACTTCAATTTTTTTTATTTTATAAAACAATGCCTTGTATCGTGAAGAAAACATATGCTAAGTTTCAAAATTCTACAAGTTTGGAAAACGATTAATTTTTATAAAAAATTTTGTTTAAAAAGGCACTCATCTCAAGGTGAATGTGTAAGGCAAATTCTACTTTTTTCATTTCTTGTATTACAAAAATAAAACTTATTGTACAATTAAAATACCCTAATATTAGTAATATTTTGTAAAAAAAATATTATACAAGTAATTATTTAAAAATAAAATTTAAAAAAGTAACTGAAGATTTTAATTTTTTTTTTATATTGTAAGATACAACTTTGAAATTATTTAATTAGTGAGAGTATATTGTTGGAAAAAATATAGTGTGAGGTTTATTAAATAGTTAAAACTGTCTGAAAAAAAGAATTATATGTATGCAATTAACAAACTTTTGCAGACAATTGAGCATTTTCTACTTAAAAGTACTTAATTAAAAACACAAACCTTTTTTAAAAAAATCCACTCTGTTTTGCTTAGTAGAATATTGTAAGTGTATTACAAAAATAATTAACTTTACGTCTATTTAAAAAAAATAGACTTAAAGGTAAAATTTAGGATTTTATCTCCGTGAAGAATTTGAAAGAGAAATAAAAATATTTCGGAAAATAGAAAAGGATATTTTGGAAATATAATTTTTTGCCTAGATAGGGGACCAAACGAATAGGAGCCATCATTTAAAAAAAAGTCAAGGCTTATCTCATTTTTATACATTTATTTTTTTACACATTTGGTTTTGCATGAGCGGACACGATTGGTAAATTTTATACCTCAGGGGAAATCGCATAAATCACAGTTTATACTAATATCCCATCCAAAAAAATTCAACATAAAATCATATTTGAAAGTTTCATAAAAGAATTTGCAACCAAAAAATACAGGTTCTTTTAATTCGTAATTCTGTTGCATCAAATTTTAAAAATTCTACATTTACCCTTTAACGATTTTAATATTTCAAAATAGATTTTTTTGCAGGTTTTATAAAGGAATTCGGAACAAAAGCCTTCATTAACTGCATTTTTTAAAGTTTTAATCGAACTTAAAAAATTACAGCTTTCCTGCATAAAACCTTCAATTTTGAAACTTTGATGAAATTTTTATGCTGTCCATTTTGGCTAGAATATGAGATACTAGACTTACGATATAATAAAATGGATTGTGATAGTTTCTATTCAATAAATCCAAATGACAGGGAATTTTGCTTGTGGCCATAAATGCTTTTATTTGCTCTTTGCCATTGATAAAACTAAAAGAAAAATGTGAATTGAGTTTTTTATGGTTTATGGTTCTTGAGTTTATTAAAACTGTTTCAAAGAAATCACAACTACAATATATGGATTTTATTTCAATAAAATACACATCAACAACAAATACGGAAAAAGCACCAGGCTGTAGTTTTATATAAAATATATATGTATAACACACATACTGCAATACTTTGATATCATTTATCTGTAATTATACAAATACAGCACAACACTCTTCGCTGAAATCAATATTTTTAGATTGCACCCTATTAAATAATATATTTACAATGTATCTTTTTTTTAATTTTAATAGGGAAAAATTGGGTGCGGTTGTGTTAAAGCATGGTCTGAAGGGTTTTAAGTGAAAGTCCATTTAATAGACTATAGTAGTATGAATTGGTCGTCAACAAAAAGGAATTACCCAAGCGGTTACGCACCACGAGACAAAATTTATGCCATTACTGATGTTGTCCCAAAGTTACAGTGTCGGAACAGTTCACCAATAAAGTGTAACAGGGCGGGTTTTATTGAAGATCAATTTAATTTAATTTGGAAACTTGGTAATTAAAGATTTGACTGTGTGGTATACAAAAAGCATATTACGAACACCAAAATGTAATAACATACAAATGTTTAAAATTAACGAAGTAAAATTTGAGTTTTGTATCACTTTTCAAAATAATGAATAATAATCTAATAAAATCTGAAATTCTTTTAAAGAACATAATTGAAGAGGCAAGTGGAAGAAGGGTTTAGCTAACATTTTTGAAAAAAAAATCTAATTTTTATATAGATGAAAGCTTTAAGTACATATGCGTCTTCCCTCAAAAGTGTATGGCTCTACTTGCTTTATTTAAGCAGATACAGAGCAGTAAAAAGTATATGTTTCACTTACAATGGCTCGATTTTATTAAGCGAACCTAAATGCCAAATGTGCGAAAACGCGCCAATTTTGGTAACCTTCACCACTAATTACACTTCCGATCTATGAATAGGAAAAAGTCTCGTACCGATTTTTTCCTTGGCGACAAATAGTGGATACTCAACATAAAGCGACACTTTTCTTCAAGATTGTTATCATTGAAAATATGTGTATAACAGAAAGGTATTTTTGACAGTTATAACTTTCTTCCACTTGCCCCATAAATTTATGATTGGAACGAGTGCAAATTTTACTTATTCATGGGATATATATATTTTTTTGGCTATACTCAGCAAACCCTATATTTAGTTATTATATAAAATTACGTAACCTGTACCTTTTTTATAAATATTAGAAAATGCGCTTAATATGAATGACAATAGCTTAATTGCGGCCGAAGGAGTCCGTGTTTACCATATTCTCAAAGAAGAAAACATTTGATTATCGCCAAGACAAAAGGTTGTCATGGGCCGCAATTGGAACTTTCCGATATAGATAGATGTAAAAATTTCGTACTTATTTTTAAGGGTTGGATTATTTTTTGTAATTGCAGATAAATGATACTTTTAATTGTGTTTATTCTTTTCCAATAATGGATAGTACATTGATATGTGCGTGTTCTTGGCAGGGATTCGAGTTGTTGTTTTTTATCCTTTTCAGTGTTTCCAATCAACGTTACTGGCTTTTTTCCATATATGCTTATGGTCAGATGCCCAAGCTGAAAGGATAGGAAATATCAATTTAACATTATACATTATAGTAACAATAAATATAATATTATATATTATAGTTACAATAAATATCATATTATTCATTTTAGTAACAAAAAATTTCATATTACACATTACATTAAAATAATTATAATATTATACATTATGGTAACAATAAATATAATATTATTCATTATAGTAACAATAAATATAATATTATTCATTATAGTAACAATAAATATAATATTATTCATTATAGTAACAATAAATACAATATTATACATTATAGTAACAATAAATATATTATTATTCAATATTGTAACAATAAATAATGTAATATTATACATTATAGTAACAATGCATATAATATTTTACATTATAGTAACAATAAATATCATATTATACATTATAGTAACAATAAATATAATATTTTACATTATAGTAACAATAAATATCATATTATACGTTATAGTAACAATAAATATAATATTTTACATTATAGTAACAATAAATATAATATTTTACATTATAGTAATAATAAATATCATATTATACATTATAGTAATAATAAATATAATATTTTTTTATTTTTTAGCGAGAATCAAATTAAATACTTAAAAAAAATATTACTACCCATAACAATTGTTTTAAAAATGTTTTGCTTAATTAAAGTCGCACTACAGTTTAGCAACAGTTTGAGACTTATTCAAAAGGCGAAGCCTATTATCGGTTTGGTTTGGTTTGGTTTGGTTTGGTTTGGTTCACTAACGTCGCATTAGCCACAATGAGGGCTATTGTCGACGGTTCGGGGCCTATCTCGAAGGAAAGACCCGGGAACACGGCCTCGTATTTGTGAATCATGGTCAGATGACGAGGACAACACCTGAACTGGCACCTAAACCTTCAATAGGCGTTATGACTTTGGACCCCGATCAGATTTATCTTGCACCAGTCCCGTATGCACGCCGGTAATTTTTTTAGATGTTCTGGTCGACTTTCTAGCATTTTTGTAGCGAAGCTGGTAACCCTCCGATCACAAAATAACTACTTTTTTACTTTTCTTTGTTAAGTTCATGTTTCATGTCAAATATGAAAATGCAATTTTAATAGTGAACAAGAATTCTTTTTTTATTCATGTTGTTTAATACTTTAGTAGTTAGGTTTCCTTTTCACAAGTATAAATTATTCCTTGCTGTTATTTGAGACATCTTTGAAATAAGTACCCATTCTTTACCATTAATTTAATTATATTAGTTTGTAAACATCCTTTTAGTTAATACAAAATATGCGTTTTAGCTTATTAAGTTTATGCGCTTAAACTCAAAAAGTTTTTGTTCTTCTTAAAAATAAAATTATTAAATTAATACTTATAATATTATTCTTTGAAAGGTTCGCTTGCAAAATAAAATTATTTGAGATGACGTACCATATTTAAAAAGATACATTATACCTTATTTCATATATTTATACTTAAATTAGACTGAAAGTACTTAATTACATTGAACTTTTCCTCCTTAAATATTTTTACACAAATTTGTTAATGACTGAATAATAAGATAATGAACTTTGATAATCTAATTAACGGATCGTTTTAACTATTGTGCATTAAAATTAATGAAGGAAAATGTGTTTCTCAACACGTTAATTAGTTTTGCTCTAAATTAATATGTTTACATTAATGTTGTGGATAACTTTTATTTTTTGAATATTTTGCCGTATTCTACTTTATAGCGAAGATAAATATTATTTGCTTGACCCGTTTTCTTTGATTATAGATATTAAAAGACTTTCGTATAATAAACTAAGTTGTAGTGATGCTAAAAATATTAAGTAAAACACAGTTTTTAACTTGTAAATAAAATTTAAAATAGATGTTTTTTTTATTATTTGCAGATTTTTAAGATGATTTTTTAAAAAAATATTATGATGAGAGAGAGAAAGAAAGAGAGAGATAAAGAAAGAAAGTTAGAGATAAAGAAAGAGAGAGAGATAAAGAAAGAAAGAGAGAGAGAGAGAAAGAGTGTGAGAAAGAGAGAGAAAGAAAGAAAGAGAGAGAAAGAGAGAAAGAGTGTGAGAAAGAGAGAGAAAGAAAGAGAGAGATAAAGAGCCTTAAAAGGAAGGGAACTAAAACAAAAAAAAATAATTTGGCCTCTTAATTGTCACCAACTTGGTCAAACAAAAGTGTAGTTTCAATGTTTATTGATCACTACTTCGTTATATAGTTGTTGTTTTTTTAAAATATTTTTTTTATATGTTTCCTAAATGATTTTTCTATTCTCGACTGTTCTATGTATTAAATATCCATATATCCATATAACATTCCACAGATGACATTGTTAAAATTGTTGTGTTTAGTTATATAGTATTTAAATATCTTGTTATCGGTTAGAGCCCAAAAAATTCTATGTATATTGAAATGCACTAAAACTTGCAGATTGTTTAAAAATGTACTGTTAGTCATCTTCTCTTATATATAAATAACGCAATATACTTCGAAGTAAAATTAAAACTTTGCGACACTATATATTCAAGTTAATATATTATATTATTAAATTTAAACATACATATTCGAATTCTAATGAACCGCATCATTTCATAAAAGCGACACCATTATGTATTTATTAAATAAACATTTATTTTTAATACGGATACGCATTTGTTTAATGCTATTCAATACCGTAAATGAAAATTAAGCGCAAATCTCGTTATCTTATCTGCTCGAGTTTTACTTAAGAACGGTAAGAAATACATAATAAAATTAACTATGCATTAGATGAGATTCTGTGCCATATTTAATTGTATTGCTTAATAAGTTTTCTTTATAATTAACCTAACTTTGTAGGATTTCCGCATATTTTATGTTTTTAAAGAGTATGTTAATTATTTATAAAAAAAGTTGTGATAATAAATTTATTGCATATTTGAGAGATATAATTCTAATTAAAAAAATATATTTTTCTTCTCTTCGGAATAAATCGGGCTTCTCTATATTCTGAAATACATGGCTCGCATGTTCTGGTTAAAAAAGTAGCGGGATCGGAATCTGAGAGTTGCGAGTACGATGCTCGTCACTCAATCGAACTTCACTTTGTAGACAAGACTGGTGCACGTTAAATATACTGTGGTTCAAATGTTCTCACGTTGGTCGTGGTCTGGAAGTTTGCAAAGTGGAGTGTTAGCTCATGAGTTGTCGTCATCAAGTACACTGTTAAAAATAGATACTCGAAAATAAGTGTACTCCTTTTTGAGTGCATTCGATGCTATCATGGCTACAAGTACATAAGTTTCAATTTTGAAAAAAAACATGTATTCAAAAATGAGTAAAAATCTGTAAATGCTTGCCTACATAGGCTGCCTTCATAAATCACTTTCAATAAATATAGGCAATTACAACCAAGTCTTACCGGGAATCGAACCCATATACTCAGCACCGCAGTCCACTGCCTTATCCGTTAAACTACCAGAGGGACATTATGAATTTATAAACAGAAGAAATTTTAAAAAGGTGTGTCAAAAGAATGGGAAGTAATATAATCGAGTTGTTATAACTCAGTTTCCATTTAAGCAATCGATATCAAATAATGCGGAAAACCATCTTCTGAACAACTATTTTAAATTTGTCAGGTCTCGTTGTTAAGATGGTATGAACAGAAGCTGAGATTAAATCACATTGCGCATCTTTGAGAAAGTACGGTTACTTAAATTTGAGTACGTCATTTCTAATTTAAAATGCAATTATGCTTAAAGAATACGAGTAGTTTCAGGTACTAATTTTAAATATATTTTTTACTGTGTACCTATAATTCAAAATTACCCAAGGGCACTTCATCGTAGTTTTGAACCATGGTCAGGTGACGAGGCAACACTAGCGATAGAGTAAAGAATGGACCATTGCCCTACACTCTATCCTTTCGGACAACTGGAAGGATGCCCTTTTAAGTTATGTTCAGAACTCGCGAAAACCCACGGAGTAAAGAAGAAGGTGGAGGTGCGATCAAGTCTAAAAACGGTTTGCAATGCGAAGTAAGCAATCGCTTAAAAAGTAGGTACTGGCGAAGTATTTGGCGCTATTCCAATGCACTACTTTGTACCAGTACTTGCGAAAATTTATTTTATAACTTAATTTACTTATGAAGTGGAAATAATAGCATCCTTTATCGATATAGAACTTTTACTGCATACCACAACTGAACAAAGAGTCATTTTTTAAGTTTTAGCATGCTTTTCTTAATTTGAAAACAATGCATTCCTCGTAGAAAAATCACTGCAAACTAGGTTTATTTGTGCCTAGTTTGGGGTTGCTAACTTAAGTCTCATGAAATCTCGCTAAATCATCTTCCACCTTTTTCTTTACTCCGTGCGAAAACCTAAGCTTCCCAACCCAATTTGGAACTGTCCGTGGTCTTTCTCGAGATGGTCACCCACTACACCTACCTTGTTCGTCCTTCTCCTTGACGACATACACCCTTTCGGTGTGGTGGTGCATGGGGACGTGTATAACCTTGGTGACCTGCGGGGGACACTTCTTGTCTTTGGACTCCGTGTCGGACAGGGCCTTGGCGATCAATCCCACCGCCAACAGGGTTTCCACCGCCTCGTCGTTGTTGTTGTGTCTCTTCAGGATTCCGCCTTCCGTGGACATGCAGCTGAAGACGAGGAGTGCGGAGAAGAAGACTGTGACAGCGGTAGAGATGTTCCTAGTGTGGAGAGAATAAATTGGGTTAGGGTTTTTGTCGGTTCATTTATCGAGTTTTGTCTTTTTAAACCGAAGACGGGGGTAGAAGAAGCAGATAGCTCCACTTTTTATTACAGATTTACACTTTTTCACTTATTCCTGCACTGTAAAAAAATGTGCTTTAAAGGAGTACATGGACGTACTCGGTTTTCTTTGAGTACAATTGCATCGTAAATGAGCAATGACGTTCTCAAATTTAAGTAATCGTACGTTCGCAAAAATAAAGAACAGTATTGTTTAATATTGATAATCTCAGCTTCTGTTCAAGCCATCTCAACAAAGCGATATGCAAACTTAAAATATTTGTTCAAAAGATGTTTTTTCCATATAATTTGATGTCGATTGCTTAAATGAAAACTGAGTTTATTATGACTCTATTATTTTATTTTCCATTTTTTTGCCACGCCTTTTTAAGATTACTTCTGTTTGTAACTTTTTCACGTAGCTCTAGTAGTACAACGGATATGGCCCTGGACTTTGGTGCAGGTAGACGGATTGGGTTCGATTCCCATGAGTCCAGGTTGTAATTGCTGAAATTTATTGAAAGTGAAGCCAGCATTTGTAGGCAAGCAACTGCTCATTTTATTCAGTTTTACTCATTTTTGAGTACATGTCTTTTTCAAAATTGAAACTTATGTATTCGGAATTATAATAAGAATCGAATGTAATCAAAAATGAGTACATTTTACGTATTTTGAAGTACCTATTTTTAACATAGTATAAATAAAAAAGTTTATTGATTGTTTAAAGAATCAGACAGCTGTAAGCAAGACTATAGATATATAAAGTAAAAGGCGTTGGTACTGTTGTCCCATACAGTGCGAGAAAAGTTCAGTTCCAGGAGTTATCTTGTTTTTGCACCGAATTAGTTCAACGTTTTTTTGCTTGGTTAAATCGCTTTCTGTGTTACATTAGCCAGTCGTTTGCCAACCTCGTGTGTTGAAGGTGCGTTGTTTGTTGAACCAGCAAGAAGATGTGTTACACATTCGAAATTCTATTAAAGGGGTGTAATTTACAGTTAAACTATACTTATATGAAGTTTATTAATGCAATACTTAAATGAAATGAATATTTTTTATGTTTGAAGTTCACAGCCGCATTGATGATTTCGGAGAAGTATCTACAAGGGTTTTATTGGTTTATTTTAAAATCAAAGGAAATAACTTTTAATTTATCAGAATCAGGACGCACATCGGATGCATCTTGTTGTTTTCAGTCTATGTGGTTCTGGAGACCCCAGTTCTGATGAATAAAATATTGTTTTCTTTTAGTTTAATCGCTAAATTAATTTGTATGTCTATGACACCCATTTTTTCCGGCTCGGACAGCTAAAGAAATTTCCTCTGTCGGTGATATTTGAAACTATTATTTTTATTTACAGAAATATTCTTCCAATGCCTTCAATATCCTTAAAACGAATTTTAGTGAAATGTTGTTCATTACTTTTTGCTACAGATGCCTCTAAACAGGTAAATTTATATTTTATGTCCACAGAGTACATTTGCTTGACAGAGAAAAATAATTGACAGAGAGACATAATATTTATGATAAAAGAATCAATGGGGGAGTTTCACGCCGAGAAGAAGAAGACCACTGTTCCAACGGAACATTGAAAAAGTTCCGCGACGCTGAAGAAGTTCCGTAGGGTTAGCATGGAGCTTTAGCACCTGTACTATAATTTTAAGTTTTAGTCTTTAAATAATACCTCAATATAGAAATATTAACTACGTACACTGAGATAGATTGTACTCATCGTTTATCAAGTATTTTTGTGTTGAAATAAAAGTATTTTTCTGTATTTTGTTGTAATTCTAATTATATACGAATATAATATAAGTATTTCTGTACTTAAAAATGTATTCATATATGGAATAAAAATATTACTTATTTGGAAAAAACAAATATTATAAACAAACTTTTCCATAATTGCAAGCGTAGTGACTAAACAAACAAAAGCAAAGTTGTCTGCTGTAGGGAAGAAATCGAAAGTACTAGTAAGTTATCATGTTGATACGTCACGTGAAACTATCTCATTAGATAATATAACTAATAGACTGTTTCATAACATTATAACATTTTAGTATGGTACACAATTCTCTTCCGAATCTTTACTTTTGTAGGAAATCAACGACCATTTTCCCATCACCCCTGCTTCTCTGAAATAAAACATTCCATATATAAACAATCTATAACCTGGTGATGGCCACATTCGTTTTAAAAACCTTCATGTAATCCAAGGATAGTGGGGACTATATATAAAAGGTGTGCTCGTTCTCGCGCTTTCTGACGGAAGGCGGGGAAAGTATATTTTTGACGTCATAGTAACGCCTACCTCCGCCTTCTGCGGGCGTGTCTAATGCTCTCGTTTGTACAGTCGTTTAAAGAGTCTAATTAATTTAACAAGAATTCTTGTTTTTAACTAATCATGAATTTATTTAAAAGAAAACAGTTAAAATTTGCTTCAAAAAACAATTTGAATCGATTTTCAGAGTGGTTTAGTTAGTAAAATATTCCGAAATCAATTTGAACCAATGGTTCGTGACGTGCTGCCATCTATTCGTTTTTTTTTGTGAACTATTTAAAAGTGATATTCGCTAATTTTATTTGCTAAATTTTAAGAGTTTAAATAGTAAGAGTTGCTTAATAAATTAAGTGTATATAAAAAAAAGCTGCCACGAGAGCATGTCCATGAATTTTGAAAGAGTAAAATGGGGGTAGGAACCATCATGTCAATGCATTTGTATTGGACATATTAAATGAGTTACAATTTCAATCAAGTAAAATACGGGGATATAACAAAACAAGGACGGATTAGTAGTGAAGCTACCTGAACACAATTATTTACAGATATTTACATTATTTTGCTAAATAAAAATTAAATCACCAGTTGTTACCCAACCGGGGATCGAACCTAAGTAGCAATGCTTGAAACACACAGCCAATGAGAATGATCAAAAACCCATAGTAAGGCGGAGCAAATATGACGTCAAAAAATATACTTTCCTTTCCCCTTTCAAAAAGCGAAAAACGAGCACAACTTATATATATATATATATACATAGTCTTCAATATCCTTGCATGTAATCGTTGTGTCGTACAGTGAGTCTATAACATAGGCGCCCACTTAAATATTTCTTTTAAACAATTCTTAGCTTGAACCTAAAGTTTAAATATATTCAATAGTGTTTTGTCTACCCTCTCGCATTCCATCTCTGTCACAAAAAAAACTTTCGTTTAATATAACCAACATTTAGTTAAGAATTTTAAGTCAAAAAGTTTCCAATTAATATCCACATCCTGTCTGGTTAACCCTGACATTTTTTTAACATTTATTTTGACGTCAAAAAGTAATCTAAAAGCTTCCCATTTTTTTAATATCCCAGGTAAGGCTATTGATTAAAGCCATTTCTATTTAGGAAAGTTAAATACCCAGTGAACAGCGAAGTAAAGAAATTTAATTAAGAAATATGTCCGTCCGTAGCTCAACGGCATCCTTCATTTCACATATAAATTAATTGCCTTGCGATATTCTTAGAGGAAAAAAATAATGAGTTAGGAAAAAATAATCAAAGTTCAAAGGGGGGAAATAGATTACGCCGACTTATATAAGTTAATAAGTAAAAATAATGTATGACGGGCCTTAAAAATAATTAAATATCCGATTTTCTAAAGTCGGCTAATAATTTCCTCAGAAAAAAAGTTTATATATTTTTTAGAAATGTTTTAAATTTATGGTAAAAAACTAATCAAAGAATCAGAATTTCCAAGGCGGATATTTTAATTTTAATTTTATTGAATATATATTTTTTTTCTTCTTGAAAGTGCTAAATATGATTACAGTAAATGAAGAATTATGGTATTTATTTTGTGGCTAAAGAAATGGTGTTTATCTCATGGGCCCAATAAAATCCTTTGCCTAGAAAGTCGACAGCTACAGTGTAAAAAAAAGGTACTTAAAATTGAGTATCTGAACATACTCGTTTTTCTTTGTGTACAATTGCATCGTAAATGACCGATGATGTAATCAAATTTATGTAATCGCACTGTCTCAAAAATGAGCAGTGGGATTTATTATTGCTAACCTCAGCTTATGTTTAAACCATCTTAACAAAGCAACCCGACAAGCTTAAAATAGTTGTTCAGAAGACGGTTTTCCTCGTCTTTTAATGTCTAACCCTTAAATGGAAACTGAGTTATTACAACTCAATTATTGCACACCTTTTAAACAAGTCTTCTGTTTATAATTTATTCACGTCGCTCTGGTATTAGAACGGAAAAGGCATTGGACTGCAGTGCCTAAGAAAATGGATCGATTTCCGTGAGTCTTGATTGCAATTGTTGATATTTATTGAAAAAGATTTATGAAGGCAGCCTTTGTAAGAAAGCAACTGCTCTTTTTTATTCATTGTACTCATTTTTAAGGAGTACAAAAATGAGTACATTTTACATGAGTACATTTTACTTATTTTTTAGTACCTATTTTAACAGGTGAACACGATATTGGAAATTTAATATACCAAAATGATTTTTTTAATTCGTAAATTTTACTGTAGGATATTTCAAAATTTGCCAAATTCCGAAACTGAAGGACATCAGTGACCCGCAGCATGGTGGGCTTTCTTAGTTAAGAGAACAAGCTCCAAGTTTATATATTTTAAATAAATATTTTAAAAAAGTATAAATTAATTTGAAATAAATTTATTTATATGTAGTGCATAATTTAATTAAAAACTGAAGTCTAGTAAAAGGCCATGCAATATTTCTCACTTAAAAGTTATTAAAAAAAAAACATTTTTTAACGAGATGCCGATGCAATCCTTTGACTGGTGCCACAAGAGGTCGCTTGAATCGCTGCTTTATTCGATGAAGACGCTTAAGTGCCCTCTGGCGGAAAAGGCAGGATTTAGAGTGCGATCTCGAAAACTATACAAGATACATGAAAATAGTCAATTACAATATTATAGAACTTCATTGATTTAGTACGAAAAGACAGCTTGCGTACATGAATGCTATAAATAGAGTGCGTGCAACGCTTTTTTTTCTTTCAGTTAAACCTCGGGAAATCAGTTTTATACCGACTCGGAGCAAAAGGCGATATAATATCCTCCTCTAGTACATTTCGTAACATAACAGTTTTGAAAATCGCGAATAAACCAACGAGCGTTGCACGCGTTCTATTCATGTACGCAAAGTATATTTCGTACAATTTCGTTGGTAATCTACAATTTTGTAATTGAATAGTTTCAGGCATCTTGTACAATTTTCGTAATAGTTTCGTTAACATCTGACTTGGTCGCCAGGGGTGCTGTAAGCGGTCTCATCGAATAGCTCATAGCAACTTCACTTCAGTTTTCTCTTCCAACATGGATTTTTGACAAATATTAATTGCTGGTAATCAACTTTAAAACTTCCTTATAAATATGGTTCTTTGACAGTTCGGCCTCATTTGTTTTTTGTTCATAAATACTATTTAAAAATAGAATATCCTTGAACTTTTATTTCTATTTAGCATATTTTGTTGAATTCTACAAACATTGTTAATGTCATATCCTCTATATAAATGCCAGACTCCGATTTTAAAAAACCACCGGTCCAAATTTAATATCTTGTTTCTCAATTTTACAAGTATTCATTAAAAAATATTTTTTATAGTAATGTTCTAATTTTTCGATTCTGTTTAAATTTGTTTTATTTGGATAGTGAAAGTCTTCATCAGGTTTTAATTATCCGAGAAGCAATATTATTCAAACTTTTTGTGCATCTTCTTCGATTTAAAAAATTACATATTAATTAGAGAATATCTACATATATAATAATAATAAAAGAAAGTGTTTGTCTGTGGATCTTAAAATACCTTCTTCATCTGCGTATAAAAGCCTGAAAATTCATATCTAGACACTGTCAGGCCCGTTGCGACCCCCCCCCCCCCCAAAAAAAAAAAAAAAAAATCTGGAAACCCTGAAAGTTGGGAATTTCAACTTCTAAAAACCCCGAGTTGGGAAAATGAAAGCGAGGAAAGATTAGAAATTGCTGAACTTGTAAGATTACATTTAAATCAGACCCCAGAATGGACACTGCATTGAAATATGGGTACAACAAATCAATGCTTGTGAGATAAATATTTAATATTACCTAAAATATATAAAAAAAAAAGATTAAAAAATATCGATTAAGTTGGAACTGGGAATTTTCAGTACTGTTGAGTTCGGAATTTTGAATCGTTAAGTTGGGAAATTTCTTGTTTCACCCCACCAAAATATTTTTTGTTTAATGCACTGGGCCACTATTCACCCCCAAAGTGGGCACCTAGGGCTCGGATTTGTAAAATCTTATTTAGTTTTAAAAATTATTTTAACAATTTAAAAAAAGGTACTTAAATTGAGTACTGGAAGTAACTCTAATTTAAAACATATTTCCAAGGCCTTGAATAGATTAGTGGATAGTGCTCTGGACTTTCGATCAATATGTAGCGGG
This sequence comes from Troglohyphantes excavatus, assembly GCA_963932185.1. NCBI lineage: Eukaryota > Metazoa > Arthropoda > Arachnida > Araneae > Linyphiidae > Troglohyphantes > Troglohyphantes excavatus. Next base: position 11,887,768 of record OZ010666.1, on the reverse strand, counting down.
TTCATATCCGGAAAGGGTCATTTGGATTTGTTAAATGTTTGCGCCTTTATGGATTCCCCAAAAAAGTTATCCGGATCTAATAAAGTGGATCGCCAATTATCCGGATCCTGATCGCTTTGAGAGGAAAGAAATGAGTAAAATCTACATTTTAAAAGTTTCCCAGTGAATGGCACTGTTTTTAATAGTCATTTAATTACATTACATACTAAAACCAATTCGTTTTTTTAATAAGAAATAGCCTTTTTTCGTGAATTATCCGGATATTCGATTATCCGGTCGGGATCTGGTCCAAATTGATTCGGATAATTGGAATTCTACTCTACTATGTTTTATGATTACATCCGATATTTAATTTTCCAGAAACCTCATATAAAAGTTCTATTTATTTTTTATATGTTGCCGATTTTCTAATAAGCTTTTTAATCAGTGATTTTCATCCTTTCAACTCTTGAAGAATTAGCAAATTTTTCAAGCAATATATCTAGTTGTCGATCACATTAGAGCAGGACCGCAGGACCGAAGCCGAAGAAAACAATACAGGTTGTTTAAGAATTAACTTTACAATTTTGACATACAACAAAATCTAAAGGAAATAAGAGGTTTAAGTTGTACTGCTTACTCTAATATAACAGGAATATATGAAGTTTTATTTGTACACAGTATTTTTCCAAAACGATTAACGAACTATTCAACGCACTATTCCAACGTACCAATACACAGTAAACGCACTGAGCTTTCTTCTGAGAATGGGTGTATAAAAATTACCTTTAAAACGATGACACACAATAAAACCTAAAGGAATTAAGTTAGGTAAAATATGTTGCTTGCAGCAGAAAATACCACATAAAGTTTTATTTATGATTTTTTTTTAGTTTTTAAGTACGTACAAATAAAATGTCATGTGTTAATATTACATATACGAGCAATATATCTCACCTATCTTATTTCTCTTATTGTGCGTCAAAGTTATAATGATAATTTTTAAACACTATGTTTTATAAAAGTAGTGATTTTTCCCTTGTCAATTTATCTGTGATTTGAACAACCCGTGACAAATAATCCTATATCCAATAAAAAATTCCAATATCACCTAGTTTGATTCATTTAAATAACTGAATAAGACCCACACAAATCTCCTTTCCTGCAGTGTACACAGTGTTTTTGCATGAAAATTCTTCAACAATTTTAGTCGCCCTCTGCTGAATTCATTTCACCAAATCAAAAGGTTTTATTAAAGATAATGCATTCATAAATGTACGACTTACTCGACTTAAGGCTTTATCAACCTTTCATACAATTGCCAAGTTATTTCCTTAAGATGATATATTCATCGCTAATAATCACTCCTTCTTAATTGCTTTTTTATTAGTAATCCCTCACTGATGCTCTAGTTTAAAAGCCTCATTGACTACAAGAAGAGAGAGAGTCACCAAGATTACTAACAATATTATTGCCATTTACTTCAGACTATTTAAGGTTAATGACTAGGTTTGTATTCATGTTAATCACAAAACATCCAACTTTCTTTTTTTCTCTTTAATGATTTAGTTATATTGTTATGTTCATTTGTTATGGGTATTTATCAATTTAAGATGTATTTTTATATTGCATTGAAACCTAATCGATTACTAATTCATTTTCATTCGAAGGATATTAATGATAAACTTCTAAAAAGAAAAATTATAGTTTAGTTAATTAGCTTTTTAGGAAAATTAAAAATGAGATATTTGTCAACCATGACTACTTTGCCAAGTTGACAACCTTGACGGTTTTTTCAGAAACTGATGATGTTTCGCGTCCTGCAAAGTTCCTGAATTACCTCTAAATTGGTATCCGCCTTTGTAAAATTATTTGCAACTATTGTTACAACCATTCTCAATGGACTATGACCCTCCAGTAGCGGTGATTGGGTGGTAAAAGTGGGAGTCAAGATCAAGATGAAAAAAGTGTGTGTGGAGCGGGGTAGTAATAAAAATGTTGACCACCAAAACAATAAATATTGCATATTTATATTTACTCTCTAATTTGAGTTATTTGAAGGACAGGATACTGACGTAAAATAGGTACGAGACGCCCAGGTCGATTATTAACTAATTTCCGATTATTTCCCAATTTTTTTTTTTGGAAGGATACGGACTGTTGCAAAGAATATAATTAACAAACTTCTTGACCGACCTCCAAAGTGATAGGTATCCTTTCCATTTGTGTCAGTGTTGAAAAAAAATTGGGGGAAATTTTTTCTCTCCCCACTCTTCCAAACCCTAGAAAATTTCCTGTAACTTTTACAATTCTACATTTGTGGTGTGACCTTTGGGACCCTGTGAAAAATACTTACAGTTTCAAACTGTATAATAGTGCAGGCACGTAAGTGTAGATTTTATGGGGGCTTATTGACTGATTATTTCATGGGAGTTCAGTGACTGAGCAACGAATTTCTTTAGGCATCTATCCTCCTTATCTAGAGTGGGGAATCCTTAACCCCACATAAATAAACAAACATCTCTTCCAAAATACCACCATTTTTTTTTCTTAAAAAAATTATAATTTTTCGTTCAAGTAACTATTATAACAAGTAACATTAAATATATTTAACAGTTGACAATAACTATTTTTAAGTTTAATAAATCACACCCTAATTATGAAATAAATTTAGAGAACAAATTTAAAGTTTGAGATTCCTTATAAAATATGTCTGGTAACGATTAAGAATTTTCCCAACTTATAGATTCAAAATTTCCACCTTAACGCCGTCGGGGTGCCAGCTCGGGTGTTGTCCTCGTTATCTGACCATTGTTCAAAAATACGAAGCATTGTTCCCGTGTTTTTCCTTCGAGATGGGCCCCGAACTGTCGGCAATAGCCCAATATGCAGCTCTAGTGCGGCGTTATTTAACCTTTACACTCGAGGGATATGTTTGATATTTACGTTATTTTTATTGAACAGTTAAATCCATACACACACAGTTTATCTGCAAGTCTAACCCTAGCACTTTTCTGGAGAATAAAAATATAAATTGGTTCCTTATGACGATTCTATAAACAAATTAAAGATATTAACTTTACAACTTACCTTATTGCACAAACGCACATGCAAATTTAAATAATCTAATAACTAATTTTTTAAAAAAATACATCAAAACCAATCAATTCCCTTTACATTCAAAACGCGTGACATGCGAAATAATTACCAGCATTTTGATATTTAGCAACGGCTATTTTTAGAGAAGTTTTTAATTAGTGAACTACCCAACATATAAATATTATTCTAGGAAAAAATCATACATTAAAAAATCAACAATTATTTAAAATTAATTAATAATTAAAGTACTTATTAAATTGCGCCGATGTAAAACAATTCGGAACTACCAAGTTTCACTTTCGAACAAAGCATTCGAATCTAATCCCTAGGATAGAAAGCAAAAGTTGTACTCACATTCTGTAGAGAGTCCAGCAGCGAATTGTCCTCGAAGCGCTATATCTCCAGTCTGCTGTAAATGTGGGACAATTGCCCGCCTTCACTTTTAGAAAAGGTCTAGGACATCCGTCTTTGACACTTTTTCCCATCCTTGTTTATGATTCGCACCACCGAGCTCTGGAATATTCATCCATTCCTAAACATCGGTTCTTTTTTTCCCCTTTTACAACAAGAAATACCTTTTCCTGAAAACTGGAGCAACGATCACTTAACTACGCTTTTCTCTTTTTCTTTTTTTAAATTTGTCTTGTTTCCAGAGATATGTTCGATTGCCTCGTGCGGCGGCCATCTTGGAAAAACGGGTCAGTGAATCTGCAACAACGTTCGGTTTACTCGTAGTTTGGAACTGGTGGAAGAAATTGAAATGTGTAAACCGCCGTTGGGGTTTTTAATAGGGGGAAAGTTGAAGGGCCTTGAGCTTCACTTTGAATGATTGTGTATTCTGAAATCCAGTAATATTCGCCATTTTCCGCAACACGGCGCCATTTTCTTTTCCTTCTGGATGATGCAACCATCCGAAGGACACGCCTTTTGAATTTGAATTGTCAGATCGATGATTTGTAGAGAAACTTTATTGCGGTTTTTGAAATAGGTGAGTAATTGCCTGGAATCGGTCAAGATGAAAAGATAATTTAAGTTCTGTGACCTAAGAAGCCATTGACCATAGATGACAAGAGCTTGTTCTATTTTCTTTAAATTGAGCTGTAGGTATCATCTTGGTTTCGCTTTTGCGTGAAATGAATACTACAATAAATATGAAATTTTGTTTCCTTTAAAGACTTTGATTACAAATTTACTTTATTTCTGGATCACTAGATATGTAACTTTTAGTGGTGTGTTTTAGAAATGGTGTTCTGGCGCCTTATGTGAAATGGCGCCTTATGTGTATTACGCTTTGTATTATTACGATATGAGAACTAATAAACTTAACCGTCATATACTTTCTCTTACTTTAGATAAAATACTTGATGTATCCGGCGTTGTCCGGGAAATACTCTTGTCCGATTTATTCGCAGTGGCGCCATCTAGGGATTTTAGTAAGAAATTATTTCTGATTTAAGGGTTGGGATGGGGTGGTTTATAGAAATCTCACGTAACCAGGAACCTTCTTGTTGTTATGAAGGTAAATTGCGAAAAATGTCATCAAGCTCGAAATAAAACTGATTTGTATAAAAAAATTACTATAACTATACAAATTACTATAACTATTAAGTTTAAGACTATAAATTATTATATCTACTCATGAGAAACGGCATCGGAACTGTTTTACTAAGTCACATGAAGTCGCCTTATGTGAAACGTTTTTGGGAACCAATTAGATTTGAAAACGTACACAGATATTTAACTAAATTCAAAATGCAAATCTTAAATGATAGTTCAAAAACTGTTTTGAGCTCGTGGTCGGAGGTCTTCCAGAGCTATTCACCTTTTTATGATTGAACAGGTTCAGCAATTAGATGAGCTTTCATATAATCTGTGGCTGTAAACCATGCATTTTTGCTCTTGATATTACAACTCATCTTTATTTTTTATAATTTGAAATTTCAATGCGAAAAGTAAGCTATTGTTCCAACATTGCAAAGTTTTTAGAACAAAATTGCTTGCTTTTGAAAACCTATTGGGAAAGGCAATTTTGGACCACTTAACTTGCAAAAAATGTGCTAGCAAACTTGAGTGCCTTTTTCATCACATTATTGGTCATTGGGTGATGCTTTCAAAGAAAACAAAAACCTCAGCAATATCAGTGATTTCAGTATTTGGATCGTACTTTATCTGTGAACAGACATTTTCAAAAACGACCTTTATAAAATGAAAGTACTGGGCTGGCTTGTCAGACGAACACTTGAAATTCATTCTGGTCACCAGAGCTGAAGTCAGGCATAGGATATAAGGCCGCACCCCAAAGGGGTCTGCGCAACCCACACAATTCAGCTTGGAAGATTTGCAAATAATTATTTGGAAGGATTATATTTTAAATCCTACTGACAGCAAGCTGCTGACTACAAGCTGACAACAACTGACTACAAGCTGAACATTCTAAGTTGGCACAAAAAAAAAATTAAAAATTCCAACTGTAACTTTTTTTTAATGGAATTTTTAATATTTTTACTTTCTTCTGAAAGGACATTGACCTGTAACTGCTGTCATTACGGAGAAGTTTGTAATTTTGCAAGTAAATTGAAAAAATTAACTTTAGCTTTTAATTAGGTTGTAGTTATTCGGGTTAATAAACCAGAATGGGAACTTTTTCTGGTCATTAACTATTTGATTGAGATAATTTAAATGTTTATTGTACATTTTAATTAAGCTACCGGGATATACGTTTAAAGTATACAGTTGTTAAATTAAAAAAAACAAGGAAATACGGGATTAATGTTATATTTAAATGTTAATTATAAATGGTGATCAAAAACGAAATTAATGCTGTTGTTTTTGTATATAATGGTGACATTTCACATCACCAAGAGATTAAAAAAATATGTTTTATATTTGGAAAAAATAATTGTTTTATTGTACAGCATATTTTCTAGTGTTTTCTCTTATCCTTACACCTGTACGTAAAATTATGTTTTTATTCATCTGATTGATTTGGAAAGTTTCAGTGAAGTGAATCAGCAACGTTAGCAAATTTAAAGGTGAAAATTTAACAATTGCAGGATTTTAATTCCCAAAGTGACAGGACTTCCAGTGGCCCAGTGGATAAAGGCGTTCAGCTAGTAATAAGAGGATTGCTGGTTTGAATCCAAGCGATGGAATTGACAAAAGAAGTAAAAAAATATAGTGATCTTGCGATCGGAGGGTTGCCAGCTTCGATACTAAAATACTAGAAAGTAGTAATACTAGAAAAAATACTAGAACATCTAACAAAATTATACTGGCATGTATACGGGATAGGTACATGATAAATCTGATCGGGGTCCAATGTCCTGAGTCCTATTGAGGTTGCGTCGGGTTGGCTCAGGTGTTGTCCTCGTCATCTGACCATGGTTCAAAAATACGACGCATCATTCCCGGGTCTTTCCTTTCTTTCCTTCGAGGTAGGAGGCATCCGCGGCCGAGCGGTTAAAGGCGTCAGCTGGGAATACGAAGATTCCTGGTTCGATCCTAGGCGATGGACTTGACAAAGAAAAGTAAAAAAAGTAGTGATCTTGTGATCGGAGGGTTGCCAGCTTCGCTACAAAATACTAGAAAAGTCGTCCAGAAGATCCGCAAAAATTAACGGCGTGTATACGGGACTGGTGTACGATACATCTGATCGGGGTCCAAAGTCCAGACGTCTATTGAAGGCGATGTGTGCCAGTTTAGGTGTTTCCTCGTCATCTGACCATGGTTCTAAAATAACGAAGTGCATATATGAATATGTGTGTGAATGTGTATGTGTTCCCGGGTCTTTCCTTCGAGATAGACCCCGAACCTTCGCCAATAGCCCACTGTGCACATCTAGTGCGACGTTAATTAACCAAACCAAACCTTTGAGATAGACCCCGAACCTTCGCCAATAGCCCACTGTGCAGCTCTAGTGCGACGTTAATTAACCAAACCAAACCTTTGAGATAGTCCCCGAAACGTCGCCAATAGCCCACTGTACAGCTCTAGTGCGACGTATATTAATCAAACCAAACCAACGCAAAGGGACAGAGTATTAAAAGAAGAACAGTCCACCTGAATGTGCTTCACAGTTAATTGCACATTACTCACGTGGACTCTTCCCTTTGTTAGTCCATGATGCGCATGGTTGAGTTCAGTGTGGCTCATGCGGGTGTCTGTCAGAACGACATCTTGCTCGGTCGAGAAACAACAAGTCTGTTTATGGATGGGAAGATTGAATGTGGTGTGCTAGTCATTTCTGCGTCACATACTCTGTGTCAGTGTTTTCGAATTGGATGTGAATAGAAAGCCATTTGGGGCGTCTATTTTTTGATAAGCTGTATATTTGTGTTTTAAGTGCGGTAATGCGGGAGTTTTATATGGCGCATCAAATGGATTGGTTTGGGTTTTGTTAATTAACGTAGCATTATAGCTGCACAGTGGGCGACGGTTCGGGACCTATCTCGAAAGAACGATGCCTCGTATTTTTGAGCCCTGATTATTTTTGAGCCCCCCCCCCCCCCCCCCCCCCCGGGGACAACACCTGAGCTGGCACCCGACGCAACCTCAATAGGCATCAGGACATTGGACCCCGAAAAGATTTATTGTACACCAGTCCCGTATCACATCAGTATAATTTGTTGGATGTTCGGAACGACTTTCTAGTATTTTTGTAGCGAAGCTGGCAACCCTCCGATCGCAAGATCACTACTTTTTTACTTTTCTTAGTCAAGTCCGTCGCACAGGATCGAACCGGGAACCCTTCGATTCCCAGCTGACGCATTTATCCTCTGATCTATCCGTCCCTCTCAGTTTTCATATAAGCAATTGACATCAAATAATGTGGAAAATCATTTTCTGGACAGCTATTTTAAGTTCTTCAGGTTTTATTAAGATTTCTTGAACAGAAGCTGAGATTAGCAATAATAAATCCCAATGTTCATTTTTGAGGAAATACGCTTACTGAAATTTGAGTACTTCATCGCTCAATTGAGATGCAATTATACTCAAACAGAAACAAGTTCGTTCATGTACTCATTTTTAAGCACCTATTTTACAGTGTAACATTTGGAATATAATATAATCGTGTATTACTACTAGACCTTCTAGGATGTGTCGGTATTGTTTGAGGTGTAATAGCGTCGTTTACCGATTAGCAGAGAAAAAAATCAACAGTTCTTTACAGTTTATCAATTGTTCTATAAAGTTACTTTAGCAGTTTAATGATAAATACATTGCTAGTACTATCAGTTTGACGAAATGTTAAAAATAATTGTTTTTATGCAAACCACCATACATAATTTTGTTATTCATTCTACGCTTTTAAATATTTAAAAACGTCATTTACATATCGTTTTTCATTGCTATACTAAAGTCCATATTACAGAAAAAGGATTTCAGAAGCCTAAACTTTACATTAACCTCTTTTTGGTCGGCGTTGTATGTCATAAGTCCACCATTGTCTGGTCTAAATGGTCTACAGGAAACCGTAGGGTCAGACAGTATGGAACAGACGAATAATTAACAGGAGAGAACATATTGAGACCTACGACTCGGATAATTAAAATTATTCAGAATAGAACATACAAAATAAATGCAAACAATGCAACATAAATGCAAACAATGCAACACAAATGCAAACAATGCAACATAAATGTAAAAAATGCAACATAAATGTAAACAATGCAACATAAATGTAAACAATGCAACATAAATGTAAACAATGCAACATAAATGTAAACAATGCAACATAAATGCAAACAATGCAACATAAATACAAACAATGCAACATAAATACAAACAATGCAACATAAAAGTAAACAATGCAACATAAATGTAAACAATGCAACATAAATGTAAACAATGCAACATAAATGTAAACAATGCAACATAAATGCAAACAATGCAACACAAATGCAAACAATGCAACATAAATACAAACAATGCAACATAAATACAAACAATGCAATATAAATGCAAACAATGCAATGTAAATGCAAACAATGCAACATAAATGCAAACAATGCAACATAAATGCAAACAATGCAACATAAATGCAAACAATGCAACATAAACACATTTCATCGTTGAAAATGAATGTAACGGAAATAATAATAACTAGCATACCAGTGCGATTAATATCACATGACCATCTCCTCCCCCCTCCCTCCCCCACACCCATTCGGGTGAAATATATTAGCGAATCTCTTATGGTCAAAAAAGATTAACGATCTGTTCATAAAGGGCAGCACTATCAACGGCTTGTTTAAAAAAAACGCAACCTAAAATAGAATTATTTTAAACGCTTTCTTAAAAAAAAATTCGGATTTTTATGAGATGAAAGAACGATTCGTCACTGGTCCGTGAAATTATCTTTCTTTTAATACTCACATGTTAAGATCCGTTGCGTTTAAGTTGGGTAAAAGGGATCTTTACTACAAAAATATGTATGATAATTAAAAAAAAAAATGACGGAAAAGGGGTTAAAAAAGTTAAATTTCAAAATGTTTGATATCACATGCATAAATAGAAAATGAAAATATTATTATATGTTTAAAAGGTTTAAATTTCTTTTTATTGAAAAGGAGTATTTTGCTTTCCTGACTGCTTGATTTAATAATACACATATAGTTTTGAATACGTGATAAACATAAATAAACGCATAAAAAAAATGTTATTTTAAGTATAACCGAAAACTGTGTTACCATAACAATAATTTTGGAAAAAGGAAATGATTTTTTTCAGAAATTAAACATACATATTTAGTTTACTCACTATGTTTAATATTTAAATTTATTAAAAACACGCTTGATTTAACTTGATTTTCTTTTTTACTTTGATAGACACTGTCGTTTTTACTTCTGTGATTGAACCAAAAATAGCTGGATGAACAGTGGCAAGATTTAAGTGAACTTATTATCTAAACACGGTATGTTATAAAATAAAAATAATGTAATCGATTTTAAAGGAAAGTTTCGCTTAAAACAAGGAACCGTATGATATACCATATTATTTACAGAGACCGAAAAGGGTAAGATTTCCAGTCAAACTAACATAAACGTTACTGTCTCTCAAAATAATAAGGGGTTTTTCAGCTTTAGAAAAACATATTTTATAGAATTCGGTAATTTCATTTATTTTGACAGGTAACGTCTTTAGAGCAAGGTCTGGTAAGAGGTGGTAAGGACCGCCCTTAGGGGCGTGCGACGTATGCCACCGCACAGGGCCCCGCGCTCATTAAATAAATGCGAATATGAGAAGGAGTGTTAAAGATAAAAATCAGATTCTTATTTTTTTTACCTTTGACATGAAATGTATTGAAAATACATGAAATGTTGAATGAAATATCATGTTTATGATAGAACGTACAATGTCCTTCCGGAAGGACGGTGAGTTCTTCTCTGACTGATCTTTACGATCGCATGGAGGTTTTTCCTTTTCTTCTGGCAGGACGGTCTGTACTACCACTTAGAAACTCTGGAAGTTCTGAGTCGGCACACAAAAAAAAAACAGTTTAAAAATTCCAAATGTAAAATTTTACAAAAGTGCTTCAGGAAGAAGTTTACCCTGTGCCTTCTATCTTTGATCTCTTAGAGAAATCCGTTATGTGATAAATATCACGGCTGACATATATGCGGTTATGTTCGATACAAAATTTGGCTTATAGATAAAAAGAATAAAATGAAATCGAAATAATATAGACATTTTATGTAACGAAGTTCTCTATTCAAATGGTATATAGCTGCATCAAATATTTGTGTTTGATAGCAAAAAAAATAATCCGATTGGCTTTTTGAATATCTGAAAACTTCTTGGGAAGTTTCATTCTAACTTATTCATAAACTAGCAGTATGGCCCGGCGTTGCTCGTGGTCAGTTTGTGAAGTAAGAGCTGTGCGCGACTTTTCTAGTTAGCGTAGCCAGTCGAATATCGCTCTCTATGCCCTGTCTAAATTTATTCAATTAACTTGAGTAGTTATGGAGATATCTTAACCTATTATTTAAAAATATATATATTACCGACTTTACATGCTATTGCTTATAAACTGTAAACCGAGTATAACTGTGTAAAATATATATATTTTGCAATATAAAAATCCCCAAAAATTAATTATTAAACACGCTTTCCTATAATATGATTTTTTTTTAAATAATGCATTTTGCAGATAATGAAAATAAAACGCTTTGCGATGTTGTTTGAATGCCAAATGACGTTGAATGCTCATATTATTAAAAAAAGTTTTATATATGTTTTTATTGAAAAAATAACCCCAGTAACAAACAAATGCAATTATTAAACTTCACATTCATTATTTTTAGTACTGATAATACAATAACATATCGAAGCTAAAAAAAAATTCTGTTCTACCAAATGGAAATAAGTTATTGTATTTGGCGAAGTTTTCTGGGTGCCAATTGGTGACCGGAGATTTGATGTTGTCTTTAATAGCTATTTCTAAGAAAAATTAAAAATTATTTTATTTTGTAATAACGTAACTGTATACCCTGAAATTTCAGAGAATTGTTAATCGAAAATTTTAAAATATGCCAGCATCAATATTTACAGGCAATACTTTTCTATGAATCAAAATCATTTCAAATGATCATTTCTGAATTTCAATAAAATTATTCTGAAGTGAAACATTTCAAATAAGCAACATGGTATAAATATAGAAAACCTAAGTTCACTTTTAGGAGCACCTATTTCGACGCTGTAGCACTGTTCCACTTCGTAACAAATAGCACTGTTGGTATAAATGTAATAGCGTTGGATAGGAAATTAAACACCGACGCTTTTAAGATCTTGAAACAAATAAATGTTCGGGACATGCATAGATACCCGTAGCGTTAGACGATACTGGTGGTTTATCTTCCTCCTTCGGTTGGCGAGGTTTAAGTTAACGACCAATTCCTATAATCTGCTGCCTAAAGCCGGCGCCACATATGCGGTATTCGCCGAATCCCGAGCAACGAAACCTTGGATATTCGCCTAAAGACGCATGTGTGGATGGGTCGCTCGGTATTCGGCAAGTGCCGCGTCGCTCGCGTTACGACGATTTTCAGCACCACACTACAAAGTGCTCGCCTTATCACGAGCAACTTCGCTCGGGTTAAAGCGAGCAAATTGAATAATCGCGTTTCCCACTTGTTTCGGGAAAATGGAACACATCTCGAAGCGAGCTCAATGGTGATTGGTTATCGATATTTTATTCTATATTTTGATAGCCAATTACCATTGACTATCAATATAGTACTATTTTCTTTTTTTATTTAAAGAGGGAATATTGTTCTTTTCGTATCAATTTGACTTTAAAATATATCGTGGTGTTTGTTGTGCTATTATTTTAGAATTTTTATTTAGTTTATTCATTTATTTTTATGAAGTTGTCTGTTTCACTTAAATATTTGTGTTCCATTATTTATTTCATTTATTTATCAATAAAATTATTTCATTTATTTATCAATAAAATTATTTCATTTATTTATCAATAAAATTATTTCATTTATTTATCAATAAAATTATTTCATTTATTTATCAATAAAATTATTTCATTTATTTATCAATAAAATTATTTCATTTATTTATCAATAAAATTATTTCATTTATTTATCAATAAAATTATTTCATTTATTTATCAATAAAATTATTTCATTTATTTATCAATTAAATTATTTCATTTTATTACTTATTTATATATTTGAAGCATTTAACTATTTTTATGCAGATGCGAAAAAATGAAGATATTATTTTAACATTTCTATTCGAGTTTTCAATGTGTTTAAACGATTTGAAGTCTCACAACCTAAATAAAATGGAGTTTTGTCATGAAACGTCTTTAAAACCATCTATAAAGGGTGTGTGTAGGGACAAGTAGTCATGATAGAAACACCATTTTACGCTTTTAGGATAACCGATTCCGACACTATAACTGTCTAAATATAGCACGTTTGACATAAATTTGGTCCAGCCGATGATCTAAAGTTTCATATTTAAAAAACTTTTGGTGTTTTGAGTTTTTTTGTATCGTATATTTACTTGTTTAGTTCGTCTACTTAAAACAATTCCTTCGTTTATTAAGTTGTGAATTTTACTAAATTATTTGTTCAGATTATTTTTTTATTTATTAATTAATTTGATTTATTTGTTTTTTCATTTAGATTTCTTGCATTTAACTGTTTTGATGAAGACACAAAAATATGAAAATATTTAAATAGTATTTTAAAACCTCGAAATAAAATGTCATTGATTTAAACGTTTTGAAGAATCTTGAGTTGAAAAATGAAATGCGGTTTTGATGTGAAACAGTTTTTAAACCAGCTATTCTTTAAGGTGATACATTCTGATACTGTAACATAGTAAAATGCAGCAAGATTGTTATAAAAGGAAATTTGGCGAGGATTCGTGTAAAATCTTGAACTAAAGCAAAGCACGTACGGAGAGCGGACGTTGAACATACGAGGAATCAGGCGTAGCAGTTTGCATATCTTCCTCTGTTAGCGAGGTTTCCGTTGATAAACGAACCTTATTAAGATATTAGTTATCGGTATTACTTAATATGTCAATTTTAAATCTATATAAGATATGTTTGGTTGAATTGACGTCGCACTAAAGTTACAGAATAAACTACGAGCGACGGTTCGGGTTTTATCCCCATAGAAAAATTCGGGAACACTGTTTTTGTCATTGTGAGCCGTGGTCAAGGCTATATTCGTAAAGGCTTTTTTAATCGTTAAATTTTAGGAATTTTAATATAAAAATTTTTTTTTCTTACAAAGACATCACTTTAAATATTAATCGCAATAGCATGTAAAGTCATGAACGTAAAAATTAAAAAAAGTACTAGGTTTAGGTATTTCGAAAACTACTCAAAATAATTGAATAAATCTAGATTTTGATAAAGTTTATTTTACACAGTGCACAGAGAGTGATATGCGGTGGCTACGCTAACAAACACAAAAATCGCGCAGCTTTTACTACGAGTAACGCCGGGTGATATTGCTAAAATACCAATAAAACAGTAATTAACGATAGAAATTTTTCCGAAAATGGATAAACAAAAGCAAAGTGTCAATCTTTATACATTTAATCTCCACATCAAATTTTGAATAGTATTCACTGTCGAATATTAATATAATTTTTTTTAATGAACTCTATATGTTGACCTGGTGTCGATATTATATTTTGTAAACAAATAATCGTTAGTACATTGGCTAAGAAAAAAGCAAACGATAATTTCAATATGTTAAAAGATACGGAATAAAAACCAGATCCCCAAGACAACGTCAACGTGCATAAAGTCCAATATTTATACTTAATTAAAAAATGGATTGACACTGAAGAAATTTTTATATGTAGCATGCAAATTCAATTGTCAAAATGCGAAATATTCGGTGAAAAATTTTGCCAGAACACTTAAAGTTTTTCGAACTGATTATCGTTTGTATTTTATTATCGTTATTGCTAAAGCAAATATATTGAGAGGGAAAATATATATTCCAGAACTGAAAATTAAATCATTTTTAAGTGTACCAACAAAATTAGGATACACTGTTTTTTGTAATTTTTCAATATTCTATGCTACAAAATTTCAAGGAATATCCATGTGCATGGCATTCTGGAATCTATGAAAATAATAATAAAATATTGCACTCGCAAATGGCTATGAGCAAAAAAAAAAAAAAAAAAAAAAAAAAAAACTGATTTCCAATTTAAAAAAAAAATTTATTGTAATTATCACAAATTAAAAATATGTTTTTAAAGAACATAAAAGTATTAGAATATATTTATCAATATAAATATCTGATCAATATAAATATCTCTACAAATCTGTTAATAAAATAGAATATTTTTCCATTATAAAAATATTGTAGTATACTATTTTTATCAAAATTTATATTTATATTTTTATTAAATCCGGTCATGCTTCCTACTGCGAATAAATGTTCTGAAATCGGCAAGTATACTCGCAAGAAGCCGAGTTGCTCAGGTTTTTGTAATCCGAGCAAGTAATAGTAAATCGCTCGGGTTATGGCGAGTCGCTCGGGTTAAGGCGAGTCGCTCGATATTCGGCGAATACCGCATATGTGGCGCCGGCTTAATAAATGTGCTTTTCAATGAAAAATCGCAATAATAGAAGGCAGCCATTATTGCCAAAAAATATTTTTCGTCACCAAGGTGATTTTTAACAATAATGTTATGAAGGGAAGATCTACATGTAAATTTCCCATAGGAATAATGTATAGGAAAATGGAAAAAATTCCATAACTTTTAAACGGTTGCAGATATCCACCTGAAACAAAGTGCATATTTTAAACTTTGACCATATTGTTAAAATGGGGCATGTTTCATAAAAATCCGTGCAGTAGTTTTTGAGTTAAATCCGGACAAACAGACAGACTTTGGCGACATTTTAAATTAATTTGGCAACAATTTTAATTCATTTGACAATATTTGGCGACATTTTAAATTAATTTTGCGACATTTATAATTTATTTGACGACATTTAAAAAATCATTTTGCAACGTTTGGCGACAATTTTAATTCATTTGGCAATATTTGGCGATATTTTAAAATTCATTTGGAAACATTTGGTGAAATTTTTAATTCATTTGGCAATATTTGGCGACATTTTTAATTCGTTTGGCGACATTTTTAATTCATTTGGCGACATTTACTCATCAGCCAATCAAAATAAATCGTTTATCCCAGTATTGTCGAAAAATATTTTTGGTCGCCAAGGTGATTTTTAACAATAATGTTATGAGGGGAAGATCGAGATGTAAATTTCCCATAGGCGTAATGTTAGAGAAAATGGAAAAAGTTCTATAACTTTTGAATGGTTGCAGATATCCACATGAAACCAAGTGCAGATTTTAAACTAAGAAAAGTTTGTTCAAATGGTGCAAGTTTCATAAAAATCCGTGCAGTAGTTTTTGAGTTAAATCCGGACAAACAGACAGACAGACAAAAAGAATTTAAATGTGATTTTCGGAATCAGTGTATTCTAATTCGTGGAGAAAACTCAAAATGAGGGGTTTTGTTCGATTCCACTGACAGACACTCTATTCTTATATATAAGTATTGATTTTGCCACAAATTTCACCAATTGACATTAGTTTAATTATTTGGACACTAATTTCGCCATGTTAATGATTTTTTTAAATATAGGACAATATTTTGACTCATTTGGCAACATTGTTATACAATTGGCGACATTTTCATCCATTTGGCGATATTTTTAAATTCATTTGGCAACATTTGGCGATATTTACTCATCAGCCAATCAAAATGTATCGTTTATCTCAGTATTGTCGAAAAATATATTTGGTTGCTAAGGTGATTTTTAACAATAATGTTACGAAAGAAAGATCTAGATGTAAATTTCCCATAGGCGTAATGTTAGAGAAAATGGAAAAAGTTCTATAACTTTTGAACGGTTGCAGATATCCATATGAAACAAAGTGCAGATTTTAAGTGGAGAAAATATTGTTCCAATGGTGCAAGTTTCATAAAAATCCATGCAGTAGTTTTTGAGTTAAATCCGGACAAAAAGTCAGACAGACAGACAAAAACATTTTAAATGTGATTTTCGGAATCAGTGTATTCTAATTCGTGGAGAAAACTCAAAATGAGGGGTTTTGTTCGATTCCACAGACAGACACTCCATTCTTATATATAAGTATTGATTTGCGTGGATGGTAAAAAAGGATCCGTTGCTAAGCTCGCGTAGGGTCCCGTGGCTGCTAAAGACGGGCACGTGGTAAAAAATTTATAACAAAAAAAGTATAATGAAAAATTTAACGCAATTGCCCTACTTCGAATATACCGAGGAAGATGAAATTCAGAAGAGTGGCCTCTTATAGCTTCAATTGAAAAAAAATCTGTACGTGAACTTCTAACTAAATGACAGTTCTCAGTACGGGGTAAGAATAAAAATGTACTTATCACTCATTCTCCTACTTTTCATATATCCAGGAAAATTAAATTTGTCAGAGTGATTTCTTAGACCGTAAATAAGAAAACTAAACTAGTCACGATCTTCTAGCTAAAATACCCGTTCTGAGCACGGTGTTAAAATAAAATCCGCTCATCATTGATTAATCTATTTACTTTCCGTATACACAGGAAGATTAAGTTTGGCGTAGTTGTCTTTTATGGCTCAAGAAGGAAAATTTTCGTCTAGCTGATATACACCCGTTCTTCGTATTAAAAAAAACCTGTCAACAACAATTCACTTTCAAAGAAACGAATACCATTAGCTTGTTTAAGTTTATTTATAACTTATACAAGTTAATTCGATTCCGTAACCTAATTTATAACAAAGAAATATAATAAACAGTTTAGTTTGACGTTACACGCCATAAACCCTACGGTCATTTTAATAGACAAAGCCTACATATTTCTTTTATTTATATTTAACCTGTCACATTTCTATGAACATTGGGCTAAATAAATAAACCGTGTTAAAAAAAAATCGGAAAATAGGACATGGGTCAAGTAAATCTATTAGAAATGTTTATCCCTATTACAAACGCTGTTCAAGATTGCAATTGTGTATATAAATGCATCCATTCAAAAGTTTAAAATAAAATACTTTATTTATCATTTAGAATACCTTAAAGTGGACATTTAGAATAACGACTATGGTTTAGAATGAATCACAAATGTAAAATAATAAATGTAGATGGCAGCACGATAGAGCGTTTTTAAAAAATGTTCTTATATAAACTATTTAAAAAAAAAACTTGAAATATGCAGTATTTTATATATTAATCAAATAATATATATATATATATATTTGAAAATTAATTAAACTACATTTATCAATAAAAATAAATATATTAAAAAAGGAAAAGTTTTTATTAAAGCAAGTAATAATAGAAATTATTTACTAAAAATTCCCATAGAGGGCAGCACTATAAATTCGATAGAAAACATGGAACAAATAGAAACATTTGAATTGAATTTAATTCGTTGATTAGGTGAATGAGCACTTCATCTACCCCGGAGGAAAGACCCGGGAACACTGCCTTACAGCTTTAAACCATGGTCAAATGAAAAGGACAACATCTGAGCTGCACACCACACATCTGATTCTGGTGAGAGAACACTCGGAACACAGCAGATTTAACGTGCATCAATACCTTCTGCTCTGCACGACGTGTGTTTTTGTGGACGACGGAGAACGAAAACCAAACAACATTTCGATTAATGAGTTCGCTGCATTCACAAGAACAGATTTCAACCGCCACAACCTTAATACTTTCAGAATCGAAGATATTTACATAAAAATATGGGGAGGGTTGATATTATTAATTAATCGAAAAAATAATTTAAAATAAAATAAACAAAACATTCCATTAAATAAAGGGTAAGGCATATAGAATTGTTACTGTATCCGACGTAATACAAATAGTTTGGACAGTACAGACAAAGTTTGATTTGAACTTATGACAATAAATTTAGTATATTGTATAATATATATTATGTTGGCAACACTTCATCACCTCATATTTACATTTGAATTTCCGATATTTATTGAAATCATGAAAATCATAAGTAAAATTCCATTTATTCCCTACACAAATTTTTAAAGAGTTTTTCTTCGTTAAAATTCTATCTTTTTCTTTCGGCAAATATAAAAATGGATGCGGCCTACTTAAAAGAACGGAGGAAGAAGAAACAAATTCATTATTCAAGCAAGTATGTCATAGTTAAGTTTATATTTATAATTAGAAATTTAAAACTTTGTTGACCAAGTTCGTATTGAGCAGCCATATAACAATTTATTAATCTTACCCATTGAGTATGTTTTAAGTAGCATGTTATATTCAAGAATAAAATAGGGTAGAAAATGTTTTGTACGTTAATTGAAGATTGCGCCATATTGTTTAAAAATATTTTAAAATTTAGTAATATATAATATAACGTAGGCTTAATCTCTAGTTTTTGGAAGCCATTTGGCGATTGTTTGCATAATTTAGTCGAATGTTTAAATTATTTTCTAAATGCCAAATTGACCTTGAACCGTATTTTTCTTTATATAATAATACTGATAGCTAAAACATTTCTACTAGTTGTAATAATAGTGATTTTTAAATATAAGGTTTTAACTATAAATGCATAAATTGGTGTAGCTGCGTTAACTTTTCTATTAAAAATTCGACAGTTGTCTATAAATTTGGGAATGTTGGTGATAGTTTGTGAAACCAGTTATAGTGATAATTTTTTTATCGATAATTTGGCGATTAAGTGACAATGTTCTTTTGGTCAGGAACTATAGATATATTTTATTCAAGACCATCCACCTGTCAATGGTGGATGGTCTAGAATAAAATAGTGGAAATCATAGTGGAATTTTGAAAATCGTGTCCTTTTGAAGATTAAACTAGTATCGTCAGTATAATTTTAGCTTTGGGGTAATCTAATTGTAGATATACAGTGACAGTGTTTGGCGTTCAAATCGAACGTAGCAGGAATTTTAAATTTTAATAATGGGTTTGAAATTATTAACGAAAATATGAAATGTATTTTTAATTAATTTAGAACTACTTCTTACAAGTATTAAACTACGCTTAACATGAAATCCAAAAATAAATTGTTTTAATATAAAATGTATTTAAAGTTATCAACTATTATCTTTTATAATAGCTATAAATGGAATTTATTTAAATTTTTTGTTGGCTATTTAACATTGTACTAAAGCTATAATGGGCTATTGGAATCTTTTTTCCTCAAAGACCAGATATAACAGCCTCGTAATTTACAAACAACTGTCAGATGTCGAGGACAAACTTGAGCTGCCACTTCCATTTCCAAATTTTCAAATTGGGTCAAATTTTGACAAAGTGGGTCAAATGTACTCACGTTACCACTTCTAGGTGAGGCTTCGGCTGGACGCCTGTCATCAATCTTATGATCCTCAAATCTCAAGTCCATAGTTATTCTTACCATTATATCATGGGTCATAAATTAATTTTGAAGTTATTAAAATATCTTCTATTTACTAAGCATAACATGGCACCCGTAAATAATTTTCAAATTAGTTACAGCTTATTTTAATTGGTTATTATCGCAACCATTTTGGCAAAGTTTGACGACTTTAATTGGCGACTATTTTTCGACCAAAGTTTGAAGGATAATCAGCGGTAAAATATTGTGTATTCTTAAAGTAATGTTAAATCTATTTTTAAATCAATTTTCAAACTATTTACAACTTATCTGAATTGGTTATTATTACAAACGTTTTAACAAAGCTTGGCGACTTTTATTGGCGACTATTTTTCGACCAAAGTTTGACAGATAATCAGAGGTAAAATATTGTGTATTCTTAAAGTAATGTTAAATCTATTTTAAAATCAATTTTCAAACTATTTACAACTTATTTGAATTGGTTATTATTGCAACCATTTTAACAAAGCTTGGCGACTTTTATTGGCTATATTTTTCGACCAAAGTTTGACAGATAATCAGAGGTAAAATATTGTGTATTCTTAAAGTCATGTTAAATCTATTTTCTGCCGGTTATATGTATTTTTTGTATAGTATAGACGAATCTTAACACGTGAGTTCTCAAAAGAAAATGTTTCCAAGATCACAATAGAATCAATGCGTTTTGTAGTGCAGTTTACTTTAAGTTTTTACTTTAGAACTTTAAAAAAACTTGTTAACTTGTTACAACTTTAAAAAAAAACTGCTAAAAAAGCTCAAAGTAATTTTTAATTTTACGAACAAGTTGAAAAATTTAAATATTTATTATTAATTTTATATTTTTATATTAGTAATACTAATTTTTTAATTTAGTTCCAATTTACAAAAACCATATTTAAATTTTGGCGCCGATTAAAAAAAGTTGAATTAAGTATAAAATTTATATCGGAAAAATGGTTTTTAATAATACATATTTTAATTTTTTCAACTTGTTCTCAAAATTAATTTTTTTTTTGATTTTGCGCTATTTTTCTTAAAGTTGGTTTTCTTTTTTTTTAAAAGATATTTTTATTTTTGGAACAGATGTAGTATAGGACATTTGGGGCGTTTTGTTTTTGCGTCGAAAAATTGCCGTTAAACATAGCATAGGGTTTCCAGATTGAAATTCTCCACAAGAAACGGAAAATACGTACAATGTCAGGTGCCATACTATAAATTTATCGCCCCTATACAACACACCAAAAAACCTCGCGCGCCAAATGTCCTATACTACATCTGTACCTTATTTTTTTGGTTGTCATTGTCGATATTTATTGGAAGGATATATGAAGGCAGCCTATGTAAGCAAGCATTTACTCAATGTACTCCTTTTCGAGTACATGTCTATTTCAAAATTGAAATTTATGTATTAGGAGCCATGATAAGCATAAAATATAATCATATATGAGTAAACATTTTCTGAATTTACGTGTACCTATTTTTAACAGTGAATGTTTCGGCCAACAGGTGCAGTTTCCACAAGTACATCCGCGACGTCCTCAGGGTGCTGTCACCTGTCGAGGCGAGCATCACCCTGCCAGCCGTGAACATGGTGGACTCCATCTTGAAGAGCGTGTTCAAGGACGTGGCCGACGAGACCAAGAAGTTGATGACGTCGAACATGAAGCGGACCCTGTACGAGAGGGACGTGGAGTATGCCGTGAGGGTCCTCTTCCACAAGGAGCTCATCAGGCATGCCGTGATTGCCGGGACTCAGGCCGTGAGGGTCTACAAGGAGGTCGTGACAAATCACCCTGAGGAATACGAGGACGAGGAATGAAGGATGGGACCTGCGAGGTTTTGGATTTTTGTAATAAATGAGTTGTGAATTATTTGGGTGTTTTTTGTGTGTGCATGTACTGTTAAGAATATTGGCATCATCATGAAAAAGGGCCTATAACTACGATGTTTTTCATTCCTTTTTTAGCTTTACCAATTTGTACTTAAATATATATCTATTTATACATGGTTCGCACAGTCCTTAAAAGTCCTTAAGAACTACTTAATTTAAGTAGGTCCTTAATTAAGGTTAATTTTCGACTAAGGTCCTTAATGTTTGTCAAACATGTTTTTTTTTACTAATTCACATGGGTGGTATTTTTCCGTGTCTAACCCGAAATTCTGAGTTTTTTTAATTTTCGAACTCAGAATTCCGGGTGCATTAAAATTATTGAAATGTAGAATTCCGGATTTTATGTTAATCGTGTCCACACTTTTGACCGTTTTACGTAAGTATAAATCGGCAAGGAGAGAAAGGCATGCATGGACGTATTTAGTGTCAGAAAAAAAGTGAACTTTTGATCTCTTTTGTTCGATTTTTTAGTCAGTGGTATTTCATTATAATACACTACACTTCGTAATTGGAAAATCTCAGTTCGTTTGTTGTTTTGTGAAGAATCGATACTCATTCTAGAAAACCGAGGAAATTCAGAAGAATGTAGCATCTTTAAGGGATGGGAATTCTGCGCCAGAGTTTTCCGGAAGTGGTATCCTGTGCCAACTTGCTACAAAACCAAAATGACATGTGACATGTGTGCCAATTTTGCACCAAACAATGTGCGATTCTCGGCACCAAAAAATTTAAGAGGTCCTTAAAAATTCCTTAAGAACTACTTAATTTTTACTTTTGAAAATCTGTATGAAGCATGTTATAGTTGAGTTGAGTTGTAGTTTAAATTATACTTGTGGAGAGGAGTGGAGACGACTCGCACTCAACATAATTATCAACATCACATCCAAAGTTGAGTTGTAGGTTCAAAGATGAATAAATCATATGATTTTCTCCATGCATTTGACATAAGTTAACAAAAATTAAAACACATCATTAATCATTATTAATTAAAAATATTTCTGCTCCGTTTCCTTACTGCATTATGTTTATTACCGGGAAGCAATTAAACAAAGCCGCACGGAAAGAATAAGAATTGACACCTCCTAAAATTGTTTCGAACAACACTACCTTAAACCAAACGATCCGAAAACTGCTACAACTAAACACAACACCAAACGAACCGGATCACACTTCGAAAATAACCCCCATTTCCCCTCCACAGATTTAAATAATTAACTTTCTCCCTTTTATTCAAAGCATTTCCGAAAATAACACTAACAAGACAGAAGCGACGGGCGACTGCAAAATTGCCGTTGCCGATCAGGAGCTTTGACCGCAAGCCTTGATCGAGCAATGGGGTTACTGGGAACTTGATGACATTAACGCCGAGAGTCTATCGAAGCTTCTGGAGCGTTAAGCCTTTTCTCTAGTTGTTTCTCCATTTCCCAAGCTTAAGCAGTTTTTGTGTTTCTGTTTTAATCGGAGATTATGGCCTAAAATGTATTTCTTAAACATGCAGATATAAATCAATCTCTTGTTAGGAAAAAAAATGCTGAGCGTTCAGATTTCCTGAGTCGTGGTAAAGTGTAGGAGTTTGGGAGATTATCGGGATGTGTTTGTCTGGTATTTAAATTTTACTGGCTGATGATTGGTTTAAAAAAGATACATTGTAGAAAAGTTCGATATCATCTTTGGATATCTTATTAATGTAGATTGGTTTGAATGAAGATTAAGCTACTTATAGCTTTTATTGTTTTTTTTTTGTTTATTTAATGATAAGAAAAAGCCTAGTTTTACAAAATATATTTTTAGCTTAAAATGTTAAGTATCAGTGGCGGCTCGCCCACTACAGTAAGTACAGCCGGGCTGCACCTAAATCCATTAGTGTATTTTAAAACTAAAATCAGATATTTTACTAATTTTCTTAAATGTAGATTAGAATTGAAAATGAAATGTCTACGGTAGTAAACAAAATCTCCAATAAATAGCCAGCATGTTACCGTAGTGCACAATTCAGGAGGGTAAAAAACTCCATTCAATCAAAATTTCAGCTAAAAAGCGAAATTCGAAATCGGCTGCATAGTTGCCATGGCAACCTCTACGTAGTATGGAGATTCCCCCCATGCTAATGCACTGGATTTGTGAGAAGGTACAGCCGAAATGGATTTTCTTGTTTTAGCTGCACTTGAGGTTCGAAATGCTGATTGGCCCCGTGGATGAAACGAGAATATCTCACAACGGAAATGGTTTTCGTGATACATTTACTGTGTGCTATTGTTTCAGGACATGGTTCTGCTGTTGTTTCGTTATGCATGCAGGATTGCTTTAATTTTCAAAAAATAAGTAAGTGTTTTCTATTTTTTTCGCATGTTATCATTTTGTAAAAATTGAAAGGAACCTTTGGCTTGAGTAGTGAATAAAAAAGAATTTCCGTTCATGTATGGTTTTTGGAAAATAGGGGGTGGGGATTCACATAATTTCGGCTGCACTAACATTTTTGATCACGGACCGCCACTGTTAAGTATTACTGTTTTAAAAGGGAATAAATGATTTCATAAAGAATTCAAATCAATAAAATAATTAAAATCTTTATTACTTCGTTATATCTTATGCGAAAGGGAAATGTTAACATACACAACAAAATTCGAATGAATTTAAATGAAAAACTTGTGGGTTAAAGACTTGACCATATCGAATTTAATTGTAAAGATAAAAATATAATCTTTATAACATCGGAAAGATGAAGTTTTAATGAACATTAATATATTTTTTTGAATAAGAAAATATGTAATTTTAAATAACTTATATCAATTTAGAAATCACGTTTCAAAAATGAGAGTGAAAAAACTTCAAAAAGTGGAGCGTGTTTAAATGTTTAAAAGATTTATAAATCCAAAACTAATTCGATTTTAAAAATATGCTTACTTGGATTTCCAGTTCAAACTTATTTGTATACTCCCTAAAAAAATTGGAGCTCTCCTCTTAATAGTGTTTCAGAAACTCGACGGACAAAATTACTTGTAAGCGAAATTTTATCAACGACAACTTTAATATTAAATAACTTATAAACTAATAACTGTATTGAAACGAAAATATATTCTTCTTCTTTATCAAACATTTCTTAACAAATTCACTTAATTTCTTAATTTTAAGACTTTTTCATTTTGAGATACCATCTGAATAACATTGAAAGAACTGAAAATTCCCCTTAGGTTGTTACTTTTTTTTTTTAAATAGAGAGTAAACATTTTGTTTAATAATTTCTTTTTCAAGGAACGATTTCCTATTTTCAATGAATTATACCCCGGAAGGGTTTTCAAACTCTCAATGCATGGCCCCGCTCTTCTTTGGGGCCGCTTAAGTCTCTCGGCATGATACCTCCAGAGAAAAGGTAATGGTAGGACCTCATAACAAGATTCGAGTACGATAGTATCATGATAAGCATAGTTTTAGAGACAGAGTGATTTAACGGGGGGATATTAATTCGAAATAGTTTCTGTTGTGTATGAAATTACACATCACATTACGTTTAATAAATAATTAAAAAAAGTAATATATGGATTATGGAAATATACATTTTAATTTGATTAAGTCGAACTCGAAAAGGGCTGTTACAGATGACACATAGAACGTTAAATATCGCCCACAGTTTTAAACGCACGCATGTATCGTGCGCTACTGTCACAGACTCCTAACGTCGATTTATGGCCCCGGGAAATTGTGGCATTCTACCTTCGCCATCCAACTTCTCAGGATAGCAGCTCGTACCCTTCAGGCAGTCGTTTTTATAACATCTCCCTACTTTCGGGCAGTCTTTTGGCAATCTATCTTTGAGCAATCTATTTTGACAATTTTACATGGAAGATGCATTTGTAGGTTAAAACTACACTGAATGTGATGGGGCATGGGATGTGCATGGTATTTGATGTAAACTGCATTGAATCGAAGAGTTTGTGATGCCTGAAGTGACGTCGTTCGGGACTTCCGGAAAATTAAGGATACTTACCTCCAAAATTATAATAAAATTGCGTGCAAATGTTTTCAAATAAACATCAATATTAACATAATAGCTCATACAACACTGGAATTAAACAATCTTCCAAAATTCAAAGATATTATTCCGTTAAAAAATATTTAAAGCACATAAAACAACTAGGGAATGATTTCCAAATGAGTACAGATGTAGTATAGGGCATTTGGCGCGCGAGTTTTTTTTTTGGCGTGTTTTATAGGGGCGATAAATTTATAGTATGGCAACCCTACCTGACATTGTTGGTATTTCTTTTGGCGACTTTCAATATGGCAACCCTATGACGTCATCGCGCTGCGTAATCGTTTTTGTGGGTTTCAGGATATATGTTTAACGGCAGTTTTTCATCGCCAAAAAAAAAAAAAACGCGCCAAATGTCCTATACTACATCTGTTCTTCCAAATGTACAAAATAAAATTATTTTTGAATTGCGCAGTATTTAACTAGTTATCTTGGCCATCAAATGTGTTGCCAATATTATAATATAAACTTCTGCGAAATCGTACAACCAATCACAGTTCGTTAAACACTTGCATATTCTAACCAATCGACAATCGTAATACAATCGCTCCGCGAGAATTCGCCAAGAAACCAGACACGAGTTCATTAGATGAACACGAAATCGCTGACGAAAGATAAACAAAGGTTTAGAATGCCACATTTAGAAGTTAATTGCCTTGATGAGAAATCCGCCTCAAACTCGACATCTCCTAGTGCTCATATACCTTTCGAAGCACGCACAAGACTTTTCACCTACCCCACTGTGGCTGTGTCCCCGATACAGCCCATTTGACTTTATTGTTATGTATGTTCGTGCAAGATTTCTTTTCTAATTCAGAAATTTGGATAATTTTTTTTGTTGTTGAATAGGAAATGTTTCCCATGGGCACATTTTAAAAAAAATATCCGGTTATCCGGCATTTAACTGTTCGGAATTTTCAATTGATCTGACCGTTTGAAAACAATATTGTCTGATTTCGAAAATTCTTTTTTTGTCGGACAGAGAAAAATCCCTTTTGGCAAAAACTGCAAAAAAATAATTGGTTATCCGACTTTTATTTATCCGGAAATATCTATTAACCGGACATTTTTGTAATATTTTCTCAAATTTCAGAATATTTTAATTGTTGGATATAAGTTTTACAACAATGGAATTTCGTTTACCCAGCATTTAATAAATCGGATATTTTCAAAATATACTATCCTTATCATGGAAAACACTGAGAAACAATTTGACTTGGTGAATTTAGCGGGGACGAAGCCCCTTGATAAATTATAAACTAAAAAGGGAAAAATAAATTAAAATATTTTTTTTAAAAAAATGGAGTACCAACTTTAAGAAAAGGCACTAAAAATTAAAAAATAATTTTTAATTTTACGAATAAGTTGAGAAAATTGAATTACTTAATATAAATTTTATACTTATTATTACTGTTTGAAGTTGCTGCCAGAACATAAATTTAGCTGCACTACATGGTAATCAAACTGTTTACTAAAGTTGGCAAATGCCAAATAATAAATTAAAGTGATGCCCGTTGACGATAGTTATCAGATAGTTACGATAGTTAATGTAGAATTAAAAAAAATTTCATAATAATATTGAATTTGTGATTTTATTAGAATGAAGAATCGTTTCTTTCCCAAAATTTCGAAACAATATATTTAATTAATTCTCAAATTACATAAATAATATTCATTCAACATAGTTATTCTACAAATAGTCTTCAGATAACTGTTATCGTAATTTTTTTTAAAGTTTCATTATTTCTTTAAAATCAAATTCTGTCTGTCATTAAGCTTTAATTTATTATATATATTTTTACATTATATCGTATAAATTAAATTGTTTTAAATACGTAATACAATAATTGCATTTTAAAACCTGTTTATCTTTAAGCTGTTTTATTTTGTGTTATTGAAGTGAGAAATTTCTGTGAAATTTTCAGAGGGTTTTTACTTTTTGAAGCTATTTTTGATATAAATATGAAAATATTTTTAATTATTCGAAACTCTATACACGTAGTTTTCCTTTTTTCCAACAGTTGAATAGGGACCTTACCTAAAAATGTTAATATTTTTAATGTTAAAATGTTGTTAAATGTTGTAATTTTGTTATCGTATAACAAATTATATACAAATATATATTTGTTATGTTAACATTTTGTTCACTTGAGATTTGCCTTGTATTATACATTTCATGTTAACATAAAATTTTGCTAAATGTTAAAATTTTGTTCACATTTTGTTGAAGGTTAACATTTTGTTAAATGTTGACATTTTGTTAAATATTAATATTTTGTTAAATGTTGACATTTTGTTAAATATTAATATTTTGTTAAATGTTGACATTTTGTTAAATATTAATATTTTGTTAAATGTTGACATTTTGTTAAATATTAAAATTTTGATATTTTCTTCTATTTTTTTTTTTACCTAAATCTCGTCAATAGAACAGGTATTTTTGTTTGTATTTAAAATACTATCGAGGAAACTCTCATTATATGTATTGTGTGTGTAGATATAAATTTAAAATTTTTTAAGTCGATTTTTTAATAGATTATAAAGTATTGAATTTACGCTGCATATAATTATTTACTAGGTCTATTAATAAATTTATTAAAATAAATAGTTAACAATTTTGAATTTTGATTTTTCTAATGAAAGATTTACTTTTGAAGCATTTTACAAATATTTATTACATTATCTCTACATATTAACATGTTAAAAAAACACAGATACCATATATAAGTAAAATATATTTTATTCAAAATGAAAGCAAAAATGTACAGCATGATAAGATGAGAGAAAAGTTAATCATAGAATTGATACACATGTTGTTTCAGACCTGCTTCAACGTTGTATCATTATTAAATGGTACATATTTTCAAATGTGCTACTACAATATTCTTTATATATAAGAGATGATTAATGATAATTAAAGCATAATTACGTAGCTTTGTTATGTTAAAGTTATTTCTGAAATATTCAAAGCTCAAAATACTTTTTTTTTTAATTATTTGAAATTATTTTAGTTATCTTGTGTTTGTCAAATTTTAACTTATTTTATAAAATTATTCTTAAGTAAAAAAATGATTACAGCTTTTGAAACTGGACACAATAAGTATTCAGTCTAAATGCATTTAAAATCGAATATAATTATTAATTTAAAAATAAATTTTATTGACAATTTTTGTATAAAATTTGATGAAAAATCGCAAATGATATATAATTCTGTTAATATTATAAATACGAACAGAATCATCGAAAAACCAATTCCATTAAAATAAACTGATTACAGAGAGAAAAGAAATATAAATTGTGCAAAAATGTGCAGCGTGCCAATGAGATAGGATACAACTGCGTGCGTCAGATATACATATAAGATACAGGTGGACTAGGCTTAGACGATATATATCGAATTTCCGGAAGGGAGAATATATCACGATTTCGATAAGGTAATTTTCCAGTTGACGATTAATTAATTTGACAATTAATCGAAATTGAATTCGCAAGTTCAGAGTAACTTTCGGAAGTCTGGAACAGCGGATAGGAGAAAGGAAAATAGGAATTCAACTGCCTTCTTGCACATTTAACGGAAAATATCAATATATCGGAAATAAAAAATATTGATGAATCAAAAATATCGATATATAGCGAAATATTAATATATCAGAATATCAATTAATTGGAAATTCGATTAATCGAAAATATCGATTAATCGAAAATATCGGTTAATCGAAAATATCGGTTAATCAAAAATATCGATTAATCGAAAATATCGGTAATCCAAAATATCAATTAATTAAAAATATTGATTAATCGGAACTATTGAGTCATGGAAATATCGATTAATCGGAAATATCGATTAATCAACAATATCGATTAATCGAAAGTATCGATTAATCGAAAATATCGATTAATCGAAAATATCGATTAATCGAAAATATCGATTAATCGAAAATATCGATTAACCGAAAATATCGATTAATTGAAAATATCGATTAATCGGAAACGTTGATTAAACGGAAATATCGATCTATCGGAAATATCAATATATCGGAAATACCGATGTATCGGAAATATCGATTAATCGGAAAATCGATTAATCGGAAATATCGATTAATCGTAAATATCGATAATTGACTGGCGGTGCATCGCGATGGGAAAATGTCAACATCGTCCAAGCCTAGTATGGACATTCTAGTATTTGTGGAATGATGAAATATGAAGTGGCACTGCACACTTTTATAAGTCCATGAAACATAAAATGAATAGAAAAGTTAGTAGCATTAGAAGTTAGTTGAATATACAATGTGAATGCTAAAGTTAGTAGCATTTTTTTAGTATTAAAAGATATTTTTTACTTTATTTGAAAGTTCACACGCCATACAGCAATGAAATGAAATACAGTAAAAAAGAATATCAATACTAGTTATTAGAATATTTTGACCTTGAGTTGCCGTTTCTATTTAGAGTTGTTTTTTAACGAGGAAGTTGGGTATGTAGATTTTGAGTCTTACTTTTTTTTAAATTTATATTTGATTTAATTTTTTTTATCAACTGATGTACTCTAAGGCTCTACCTTGCTTCTAAGGATCCGCTTTGAATTGCATCTTTTAGACAAGTAAACATGGAAACTCTTCAAATTTAAAATTCACTATTACTTCAACTTTGAAGTTTTGACATTAATGAAGAATGCTAGATAGCATTATTTTAATGTAATACAAAAATGTTGGATAGCAAATAGGGTTAAATCCGCACCTCATGGATAATATATTTCAAATCGCATAACAAATGACTTTAGAGTTACCCTATTTTTTTTTATATATTTATCCAAGTTTTGAAATTTAAAAAAAAAGTCCAATGCAAAGTTATGAATGACAAAAATTGAAGACATATACGCTGCTATCTATTTATATCTACTCAGCTAATTAAAAATTCGGAAACGTAACAGCACACAGAGTGGCACACAGAATAATTTGTACTTTCCTATGTCTCGTCGGGGATAACACGTTTTGGATTTATAGCCCATTTCTATTTTTATAGAAGGTCTAATTTTTGCTAGAAATGTTTAATAGTGGCTTTTTTATTTCATATCTGAAATATAATTCGATAAAATAAACGTACATTTCTTGGTCTTGTCCTAATAAAACTCTTTGAACCACCCCTGAACAAATGTCAATGACAAAAACACAGGGCGCATATTATCTTGAAGTACCATCATTATATCAAATTATTTTTCTGATAGAAAAACACCTTTCTTCTTGATATTTCTATTTAAGAACGCACACAGCAAAACGTTCACGAACTCTGAGACTATGCCACTCCAACGAGGGCAATCGCAAAGACATTTCAACCTTCGCCAAAATGACGATGATATATCGCCAAGTGACGATCATTCGCCAAGTAACTATCTATCCCCAAGTGATGATTCCATCGTGACGACCTTTCACCAAGGTGATTTATCGCCAAATTGAAGATTTACCGCCAATTGACGATCTGCCGCCAATTGGCGATGATCTTTCCAATCTCCTGACTCAACCATGATGTCCATGATGCACGGGAATGTAGATGGGCACAGGGATCGGATGCTTGTGGTGGTGACCTTTCCCTTGCAGGACCTTGGCGAGGATTCCGGTGAGCAGCAGGAGCTCCTCCATGTTGTTCCGGTGCCCCTTGTGGTGGCCATGGTGGTGGTGTGCTTCGGCCACCGCCACCAGATCCAGAACGAATGAGGCGACTACGATCGCAAGAAAGAGAACGGCTCTTCTTCGAGAATACACCATTGTAGATGTCTGAAATTAAGATAAAATAATATACTGATAATGTGTTTGAATGATTGTGGAGTAAGTGTGCTCCAGTGGCGTACAGAGTGTAAGTGTACAACAATGACATACATACAGTAAGAGGGCATCAAAGGCCTACATAAAGTAAGTGTGTAGCAAAAGCATACTTAGAGAAAGTGTGAAGCAAATGTGTACATATAGTAAGTGTATAACAATACAATAGCATACATACATTAAGTGTCTGGCAGTGGCGTATAAAGAGTAAGTATGCAGCAGTGGCGTACATATAGTGAGTGTGCAGCAATAGCATACAGAGAGTAAGTGTGCAGCAGTGGCATACAGAAATCAAGTGTGTATCAGTGGCCTACAGACTGCATGTAAGTAATCCTTATGGGCCTACTTTTAACTGGAAAAGCGAAGTTCCCAAACAAAATATGAGTAAAACAATTCTTAATGTGGAATCGTGCCTGATTATGTTGTTAAATTCGGAAATTAAATTTTAATAATTATAAATAGCTTTCAATCTCAAATGCATTATTTATAAATTTGATATTTTTCCCGAAATTTCTTGCTATAAAAATTAGTTTCATATACATAATATATTACGAAAATGATTGTAGAAACAATTTCATAACGTAAAAGGATAAAAACGTCACTTTGTGACGTCTGTCTTTTAATTACTAGGTATTTAAATAGAGTGTTGGAATTAAAACGTGAAATTAAGTTTTTATTTCAATCATCCCTTGACATATTCTTCCGTGTGATTAATGAACCGTCACCAATAGCCCATTGTGTAGCTCTAGCTCCATATTAATGAAACCATCCAATATTAAAATACCTTAACAACATCCTCAAAAAGAGTATAAACAAATATACAAACAAAACTACGTAAAATGGCATAAAAAATCCTAAATTGAGTTCTGTGAAACATTTCTAACGCATATGTTATGTACAATTTTTCTTCATGTGAGTTGATATGTGTTCATTGTAGGACTTTCATCGCAACTAAAATGTTTAACTTAAGGACGACGTCATCCATACAATCACGCGTGGTTGAATGTTTAAGCAGACCTTTTGATAGGATGAAATTCTACTGAGTGATACGAGGTAAACTGGATAACTGCTGCTAGGCCATGTATATAGTAGGAGTAGCTGTTTATACGTTAAGTAACACAATTACTCATTTCCTACCATTAAGAAATACTATAAATGAGATATAAGAATAACTCTTAAGTAAGGTATTACAATTTACAAATACAAATATAAATAATGTGGACCAACTATTGGCTGATATTGGCTCTAGGCTCAGCAAGGTTGGTCCTGTCTATTGAAATCCTATTCACGATGTCCCAATGCCAATCCAATTGCTTTTTAAAATTACACTACACACTTCCGAAGAATTAACAACATAATCAGGCAAATTATTCCATTTGTATACTCTATTACAAAATAACTTTTTCTGCCCTCTCTGTTAAGTTCCGATTTGTTAAACTTGAAACCCCTACTCCAAGTTTTTAATGTTTTATTTATTACAGGGCTATCTTACGCAGTATTGTATTAAATTGAATAAACGTAGTGATAATTTTATTAAAGTACCGCTTAGGCCTGACCGATAACTATTTAATCCTACACTGTTCGTAAGGTTTAATTAAAGGAAGAAATTACGTGTTACTTAACCGAAAGATCCAATAAAGAGGAAAACTAAAATTGCGATAAAGCCATTTATTAAATAACAGTAGTTTCCAATTTCATTTAATAATTGTATTCATGAATTTGTTAGCATAAAACGATCCTTTTCTTCCTTAAATAAAACTAATTAAAAAAGGTAACTATTTTTTAAAAAAATTATCGTATTTTTATAGCAGACGTAAAAATATAATTAATGTTTGAACTCGTTCATTTATTTGTTGTAAAGCAAACAACTACTTATTTGTAATAATTAAGTGGAAACACATTTTATTTAAAGCTTGAGTTCGACATTCTAATTAAATGATCGTTGCTCAGTGACGTCACAGTAAGATTTCATAGTTTTTTTTTTTTTTTTTTTTTTTTTTTGTAAGTAAGAAAGTAAGTATGTCAAAACATTTAGTGTATAACATTTAATGTATTTTTGAAATCCAGAAATGCGTTTTTAAATCTACGCAAACCTATGCGGAAGGTACATTTTTTCTACCTTCGTTCAAAATGTTGTAAAGTGGTCGCGCACGTTTAGTCCTCGCTCCAGTATTTATTATTATTTTAGCTCAGTGATGTTAATAGAACGTTTTCTTGTTCCTGCCAAAGACATCGTATACTAACCAAACTTTGAACTACAAAGTTGCCGGAAAGCTCTTGAAAGAGCAAAATCTGAAATTGAAAAGAGCAAAATCCGCCATGAGCTTCATATTTGTAATGCAATAATGACGGGACAAAACTAAATCCTGTGCGAAACAAAGTGTGTATCATTATCAGTTGACTACTTTTTGCTTTAAATTAATTTAAATATACTTAATTAATTTTTTTAATCACAATTTTAAATTTAAGATTTTTTTTAAGACAGTAATTATATTAGAATATATTTATGCAAATACAAGGGCAGATACAAATATTTGAAGAAATATAAATATCCTTACAAATGTTCTATGTTCTATGTTTTATTTTATAAATAAGTGCAGATACCATTTATTTCAAATATTCTTGAAACAATATTTATTATTTTAATCTAGCGAATTTTCCTTATTTCTATAGATAAATTCGAATTTAAAACAAATATCTTCGAAAAATGTGCTATATTCCACTAAATATAAATGTATGAACTTATACAAATATCAAGAATTTCTAGAAAAACACTGTTTATATGTCAATATAATTAAATTATAAATCACATTTTTATAGCAAATTTTCGGCAAAGGAACATTTCTCCTTAACATTTATAAACACTCGCGTATTATATTAACCGTTAAAGAAAGGTAAACAATATTTTAAATGAAGTAAAAATCGTCCGTGAAATATATTAACAATAACATAAATGGAACATGGATTTCGACAAAAACATAAATAGAACATGGAAACCAATAATTGTCAAGTGTTTTCGACGATAACGAATAAAAATCATGTTTTCTTTCAAAACTGTTGTAAAAACATGTCCTTAATAATTTATAAATACTTTGATTTTTAAGATTTCATTATTATTTTCGATCTATTTTGTCCAAATTACACATATGACTAAACAGTTTGTTTTAATAATGACATACATAAATATTCCTTGGGTGAACTATTTTTTTTCACATGTCAATCGAAGAAGAATTGAAAAGAAAACAATTATTAAAAATATTTATAAACCTCAGAATTAAATAAAAATAAAGGATTGTGATATCTATACAAAAAAAGAATTTTTTATGAAGTACATGTAATTTTACATTGTCTTACACAGAAAAATTTGGGTTTCGAATTTTAAATTTCGAAAATTCGATTGTGTCGATTTGTGAATTGACTTCGGCAATGTTTATACGAGTAATTTATTGAACAAGTCACATTAAAAAGTATTTTAAATATATATCAATAACTATAATGATTGATAGCAAACGCGCGTATTCTTTCCTCACTCAATGAAATCGGTAATGTCTAACAAATCTTTCAAATTGTGTAAACTCGCACCGTTGCATTGCGTAGTCTGGTTAGTTTAGGTTGTCTGTGATTCCTGCAGATGGAATGGTCGTAACCTTTATAGTTTTAATTGTTATTTGTTTTAACACATGTTTGTTAATTGCTTAATATATTTTTGTTTTTAATGGTTTAATATATTTTTATTTTTAATGGTTTAATATATTTTTGTTTTTAATGGTTTAATATATTTTTGTTTTTAATGGTTTAATATATTTTTGTTTTTAATGGTTTAATATATGTTTGTTTTTAATGGTTTAATATATGTTTGTTTTTAATGGTTTAATATATTTTTTTGTTCCAAACATATATTTTTATTTAGTTTATGTAATTAATAAATAATATTTTAACGTGAAAAATTTCAAACTATCTCTATTCAATAACTGACTTATTATACAAACATCCCTGGTTCTAACAATTTTGATAATGCTATCGAAAATTGTGCTCCAATCAACCCTGTGGTAAATGAGTGCCAAAAGGAATTTTCGTGAATAAAGGCTGTTTATAGATTTAATCTATTTTTAACCGATTGAAAAACACGACGACCATAACTTTAAAATAAAACTGTCAAAAACTTTAAATTAAAACTGCCAAAGAAAGCCAAAAGGAGATAGGTTATCAATTTGACTGTTATGTATTTTTTTATGTATATTTGACTGTTATGTATTTTTTATGTGACACAAAATTTCTCTTCTAATGAAGATATTTGAATTTTTTATTGTTATTGAATAGGAGATGTTTTACTTGGGAACCTTTTGAAAAAATATCCGGTTATCCGGCATTTGACTATCCGGAATTCCTGATTAACCGGACCGTTTAAAAAAAGTATTGTCCGATTTCGAAAATTATTTTTTTGTTGGATAGAAAAAAATCCATTTCGGTAAAAACTGCAAAACATAATTGGTTATCCGGCTGTTATATATCCGGAAATACCGATTAACCGGACGTTTTTTTTAAACAGTTTCTCCTATTCAAAACGTTTTCATTGTTTGATAGAAGTTGTACAGCAATGAAATATCGTTTACACAGCATTTATTAAATCGGAAAATCTCAAAAGATACTATCTGGGGCGGGAAAAATGTGAAATTTAAATCCAGGTGAATAATAATAAGAGGCAAAACCCTCGGTTAACCGGCTTTTTAATTTAATAGCCCTCTGATAAATTTGAAACTAAAAAAAAAAAGGAAAATAAAAAAAAACCTTTTTAAAAATAAAAAGACAATTTCAAGAAAAAGAGCGCTAAAAAGTAAAAAAATAATTTTTTAATTTTAGAAACAAGTCTAAAAGTTTAAATATTTCTTATTTATTTTATTCTTATTACAACTTTTTGAAATTGGTGCCTAATTTCAAAACCATTCCTAAATTTTGGCTCCGATTTCAAAAAATGGCAATAAGTATAAAATTAATATTAGATATCTATAATTTTTACACTTGTTCATAAAATTAAATTTTATTTTCTTATATTTGGTTTTCCTTTTTTTAAAAGATTATTCTATTTTAGTACTACTCAAATACGGCTCTAACATTTAAAATTTGTAAACTTTATTAATATATTGTTTAGTTCTTTTTTTAAAGTAAAGCCATTGAAGTCGTTCTATGGAAACTGTTCGGATAAATAAAAAGTTAAAGAATATTTTTTAAGTAATCGTTTTGCATTAAAAAAAGTATTATTTTATATACTATAGTAAAAGATCTAAAATTAACATATACTTATCAAATTTTTGGTAAGATGTTGCTTTTCTAATAAAATTAATAGATTCTTTAGATGGATTTTGAGATTACTTGGCATAGGTTTGGGGGCTTTGATTAAGATTGATTCTTAGTTATGTGATTTTACACATTGTATGAAACTCAAAGTATGGAATATAGTTGTATTGACATGGCGTTTTCTAAATGCGAAATTTTAATATAAAATTTAAAATTAAAAAATAAACTTATATATAAATTATTTGGATTAAATTTATATAAAATTAAAAATTAATTAAAATCACAATTCAAAACATCCATTAAGCGTAATGAAATTAATATAAGAAACCTACCTCAATTAAAAATTCCAAACAGAGGATGCCGCAACGATTTCCAATAGGAAGGAGAAAAGATGCTGCAATGGACGAAATAGAGAAAGCTTTGAAGGTATTTTTCTAGGAAAAAAACTTTTTATACCTCGGTGACTGAGAACGGATTTTTTTTTCACTTTTCCTTTCTGCCTTCGTACATGAAGAAGGAAGAGTGCCGAATCCAGGCCGCGATGTCACCGGCATTCAGGCAGAAAGAATGGACTGTTATCTTTCTGTATCCTAAAGTTTGATGCAAAACTGGCATTTTGTTAATGTTTGGTTGGATTCGCTTGGCTTTGTTGTGGATTTTAAATTGATGTTGTGGTTGGAGATAATAGACAAATTTTACAATGGTGATTTGTTGTGATGTTTTAATGGAGTACACACTTTGAATTAACCCTAAGAGCGGTTTTGGATGTTTATAGTCGTCAACAAATCTCCAGTTTCTCCATAAATGCATATTAAATTTAAATTAATAAAAATACACTATGTTGATATATTTTTCAAATCTGAAGCATAGAGAACTTAAAGCTAAATATAGCTATATAGCTGTTTATCTATCTATCTATCTATCTATCTATCTATCTATCTATCTATCTATCTATCTATCTATCTATCTATCTATCTATCTATCTATCTATCTATCTATCTATCTATCTATCTATCTATCTATCTATCTATCTATCTATCTATCTATCTATCTATCTATCTATCTATCTATCTATCTATCTATCTATCTATCTATCTATCTATCTATCTATCTATCTATCTATCTATCTATCTATCTATCTATCTATCTATCTATCTATCTATCTATCTATCTATCTATCTATCTATCTATCTATCTATCTATCTATCTATCTATCTATCTATCTATCTATCTATCTATCTATCTATCTATCTATCTATCTATCTATCTATCTATCTATCTATCTATCTATCTATCTATCTATCTATCTATCTATCTATCTATCTATCTATCTATCTATCTATCTATCTATCTATCTATCTATCTATCTATCTATCTATCTATCTATCTATCTATCTATCTATCTATCTATCTATCTATCTATCTATCTATCTATCTATCTATCTATCTATCTATCTATCTATCTATCTATCTATCTATCTATCTATCTATCTATCTATCTATCTATCTATCTATCTATCTATCTATCTATCTATCTATCTATCTATCTATCTATCTATCTATCTATCTATCTATCTATCTATCTATCTATCTATCTATCTATCTATCTATCTATCTATCTATCTATCTATCTATCTATCTATCTATCTATCTATCTATCTATCTATCTATCTATCTATCTATCTATCTATCTATCTATCTATCTATCTATCTATCTATCTATCTATCTATCTATCTATCTATCTATCTATCTATCTATCTATCTATCTATCTATCTATCTATCTATCTATCTATCTATCTATCTATCTATCTATCTATCTATCTATCTATCTATCTATCTATCTATCTATCTATCTATCTATCTATCTATCTATCTATCTATCTATCTATCTATCTATCTATCTATCTATCTATCTATCTATCTATCTATCTATCTATATATATATATATATATATATATATATATATATATATATATATATATATATATATATATCTATCTATCTATATATCTATCTATCTATATATATATATATATATATATATATATATATATATATATATATATATATATATATATATATATATATATATATATATATATATATATATATATATATATATATATATATATATATATATATATATATATATATATATATATATATATATATATATATATATATATATATATATATATATATATATATATGGGTAATTCCACGTAAAAGTGTCCTAAGAGTGAATTTTAAAATATTTTTTAACAAAGTTGAAATTTTTATATAATATAGAAAAATAATTGAATTTATTATATTTTGCATTAATATAAATTTTGCGCATATTTTGTGACAATGGTGCAAATTCAAAATGGTTTCTATGCAATGAAACTAAACTTGCTTACATTTGCATTATTTCTACTCCTTGATTCCTAATATAAGTTACATTTTCTGAATATTTTGAGTATGGGTTTTTAGAAATACAGTTAATGTACAATCAAATTCTTTACTTTATAAAAATTTATATTGATTTAATTATTGATTTAGAACCAAATGAAATATGTATTTTTCAAATGTAGTGTAAGTCACAAAAAAAGAACAAAAGTTCTTCTACTTTTTTTAAATTGAGCCACAATTAAAAAAAAATCAGTGATTTCCTCCTCTATACTAATCTCTATCAGACTGCAGTTTTGATTTTTAAAAGAAGGAAATTTTTTAGTGAATATTAAATAAATTAAAACTGTAGTGTAAGTCACAGCGTAGAGTAGGTCACAACTATATGCTGTGTTTGTAGAACAACAACGATTACAAAATGCACAGTAACAATATTTAAAAATAATATCATAAGTGATCTTATTTTTAAATATAGTTATTTATTATACTTTTCTTATTTAAACTGTAAATGGGGAAAAAGTAGCAAAATGAAAGATAGAGATTAGAGAAAGAAAAAAACAAATTGAATATTTCAAGCAGTTAAAGATAATTAATCTAGATAGCAAGAGGAAAGGTGTAAGAACGTGGAAATTACAATGAAAGTTGATCAAAGGGATTTTTAAAGCAAAGAAGAGGGAATAGATAAAAAAAATACAGGTAAAAAAGAATTTTCGCAACCGCTTAAAATGAACCAAGCCCTTCTAATCCAAATTCAGTAGATTCTCCTAAGGCCTATCAAAATTGTAGCTCATTTTTTAAAGATATTACAAGAGTCAAAAAAAAGTCCACCTTAAAGCCCAAATAAATGTCAGGCCATTGCAAAGAAACTAGCACATCAGTTTACACCGGAGATAGGTCAACCTGCCTGCTCAACATTCAAGAATTACTGCACTAAGGAATGAAATAAAATCTTTGATAAAGATTTTTATGAAGAGGCATATTATATTCCAGTAATCAAGGATTTTGTAATTCTTAGAGAACTCAACAAAAAAACGAGAAGACCTAAGAAAAAGATAACAATCGAGATGAACTTAAAAGAGGCAATAGGTATAGGTTTCATCAGTGCCGTTACACAAACAATATTTTGGGGGGTTGAAACAAGAAATTTCCCAACTTAGCGATTCGAAATTCTCAACCCTACTATTCGAAATTCGCAACAATGCTGAAAATTCCCAATTCAAACTTATCGACCTTTTTTATGATTTTTTATATATTTTTCAGGTAATATTAAACAGTTCTCTCACAAGCATTGATCTGTTGCACCAATATTTCAATGCAGTGTCCTTTCTGAGGTTTAATTTAAATATAATCTTACAAGTTCGGCAACAATTTGTTAATAATATTAATTTTCTTCCGGCATAAATTTTCCCAACTCAGGGTTTTCGGAATTTTTGATTGTAAATTATATTATAGTTTTTCACATTATAATTTTTCAAGTTATGTAAAGTTATATTTTAATTTTATTTATATCATTTTACCAGTGCTTATTTTGAGGTGTAGTGTAAGTCACGTTTCAGTTGTAGTGTAAGTCACACAGATTAATTTAAAT
This sequence comes from Troglohyphantes excavatus, assembly GCA_963932185.1. NCBI lineage: Eukaryota > Metazoa > Arthropoda > Arachnida > Araneae > Linyphiidae > Troglohyphantes > Troglohyphantes excavatus. The sequence goes on along the minus strand of OZ010666.1, from coordinate 11,846,762 downwards.
TAAAATAATTTGAAAACACATCTAGAAATATTTTTTTTACCTGATTAAACTTCAAACCCTATACAACGAAACTGGCATAACATAATATTTTTTATATCAAAGCATGAGCATGAGGAAGAAAACGTAAATTGAAATGATATCCAAAAAACCGTGTCCTTTTTTGTAGTGTAAGTCATACTGTGACATTTTTATTTTTAAAAATTAAAGTTAAATAAAATGAAAAAAGTTTACATTGTCAAAAAATAGAACATATGTCTGGTATGTCTTTTGACATAAAAAGTTTTTTTAAATCACAAATTGCTTTTTTTAATTAAGCTTACAATGTGGTATAAATTGTCAAATGTAGTGTAAGTCACGCGTGGAATTACCCATATATATATATATATATATATATATATATATATATGGTTCCTGCCTATGCGGGCAAGCATCTGCTCGTTTTATTGCTTTTTACTCATTGTGCTTATTTTTGAGTACATGTATTTTTCAAAAACGAAACTTATGTATTTTGAGTCATTATAAACATAGAATACATACTCAAAAACGAATATATTTTACTTATTTTCGTGTTCCTATTTTTAACAATGTGGAGTAAATTAGTACAGACATAACTTCAAAAAGCACAACTTTACAGGAAACAAGAAAAACTAAATTTATCATTTGCATAAAAGTTTTGACACTTAAGAGTTTTTTTGTCTAAAAGTAATATTTTGCATCTTCATTTCATGATAGTTACATTTAACTTTGAAATGGAAGTTTATCATGTTGTCCAATGTACAACTCATCATGTATTTAGGACCTTTCTAGTATTTAAATAAAGAGGCAATTTCCTTCAACTATAAATAAGTCAATATCATAATTTTATTTCAAGAAATTTCTTAAAAGGGAACAGCCATATAAAACTACAGAAAATACGTCTATATTCTATGCAATGTCACTTGACCTCAGTCTTGAAGAATCTTGAAACTAGTTAATAATAGTGTTAACACACTTCCTTTTTCAATAAATTATTTTTAGATAAACTAGGATGTTTAGGTTAACTAAAAAAAATTCTTAAAACAAACAATACCTTACATCCTGATTGAATGTTCGTGCCAGGACACTTAATACCTGTTTGGATATTTTGACAGCATAATTGTAAGTAACCATCGTATGTATATATTAAAAACTGTTGGTAGAAGGGTTTGTTTTTACAAAAGCGCATTAAGCTTTTATACTTTTTAAGATAACCAGTTCCTGTTCTTTTACAATGAATAGTTAGTGCTCCTGAATAAAAAAAATATATCTGTTAATTTGAAGTTGGTAAGAAAACGAGCTCAAGAAATGTTTTTTTTTTGAATTTTAGAAAATTATTCTTGAAAAAAAGGTATGATTTTTTTTAAAGTGTTGCAGAAAAGTATTATAATTAAAAATAGAATAAAAATATCCTGGCCTTTCAGTGGTTCGGTGTAGAACAAAATTGAAAACGTGGGGACAAGAAACAGACTGCTTCACTTTTTTTCTAATTAATAATTTTATACTTATTCCTATAAATAAACAGATCCTCTATCGATTGGTTCAAGAACCCGGCAGCTGTAAGCAACGGCTGTAGAAATATAAAGGAAAAGGAGCTGTACTGTTGTATTATACGATGCACGAAACGTACAGTGTTTTTCGTTCGTCCTGAACAATTTTGAAAACTAGAGCTGTCTGGTTATTACACCCACTTCTTTGGCAATTTTTCCGTGCGGTGTACGGAAAAAATTGAGTGGTTTAAAAGCATTAAAGTATCCGAAATGCTTTATTTTTAATATACTTTTCATACAATAAATAATATATTTTTATTTATCAAACAGATATGGTCAAAACTGCAATATTCTATGTCTTCTAAATATGTTGAAATGAAAGTATAATTTTATTGGAATTTTTCACTATTCAGGACATTAGATATAATGTCCTGACAGGATTATTCAGGACATTAGATATAATGTCCTGAATTATGAAAGTACTTATAAATTGAAACTACCGTATTATGTGCATTACACTTTGTGTAAAAACTTTTCTAAAATGATTAAAATGCTTCTTGTTTGTTATGTTCTTTAGTATTTCCGATAAAATATATCTTAATAATATAAATATTCATAAAGTTAAATAATCATATACAAAATACTATATTTTAAATTTCTACTTTAATCTATGGTATATTTACATAGATGTACATATGCAAGAATTCAATCTAAAATAAGGTAATTTTTGGTAATTTCTCGGAGAAGATCTCCCCCCCCCCCCCCCCCCCCCTAAAAGGTTTGAACCACTTTTTGAAATGATTCAAACATTTCTTTAGACAGGAAAATATAAGATTAAAGAATAAAAGAAAGTAAGTTTATTGAATAGAAGAATACTGAATTATATAAGATATAAGCAGAAAATAAGGTTATAGAATATAAGAAGAAAATAAGGTTATGGAATATAAGAAGAATATAGAATTATAGAATATAAGAAGAATATAAAATTATAGAATAAAAGAAGAATATAGGATTATAAAATAAAATAAGAATATAAGAGCATAAAATAAAAGAAGAATATAAGAGCATAGAATATAAAAAGAATATAGGGTAATAGAATAGAAGAAGAATATAGGATTATAGAATGGAAGAAGTTTTTGAATGATTTAATTTCATAACAAACACATTGAAATAAAACTTTTTAATGTAACAGTCAAACAACCTATTTATAATATGAATTTCAGAGAGTGGTCAAAAATTGTTGAGCGATGGTCATTACTTGTTTAAGTCATAAGAGAAGTAGTTGAGCAAAAATAATATTTCATTTTGATAGTACTGTAAAATACGATACAGCCAAACAATGACCATCTCCCAAGAATAAGTGAGCATCTTGTATATTTTTTCGTAAAATGATGTGAGAAAGTCATAAATAAATTAGGTACTTTAAAATCATAAAATCGCTACCCCAAAATAATACCCATTTTTTAAAGGTCTTAAAAATTGATCTCCACATATTTGTAATCTACCTCGTATCTTAATCTTCAAGGATGATCTCATTTTTAATTGAGCGTAAAAACAAACGAACTTCAAATCTTCCCTGGGATTCGCATGAGCGATTTCAATCAGATATTCCACCAGTGCTCTGAGCGATACATGGAATAATCCAGTAAAAGTACACATGGATCCTCGTCTATTAATAACATATTAAGCACACTGAGGTTTAACCTTGTCATAAAAATGTGTATCGATGTCGGTAGCTCTAATAAAAAGTGATTTATGGCTTTTTGTTTGTTGTTTTCTACTTACCTTATATGAAATGTAAGAATTAAAGAAACTATAGCTTGGGGTTTAACGTTTTGATGGAGATAGTTTGCTACGTTTATGCACCTTGAGGTCCATGGAATAAAAATGCAATTTCTTCAAAATGCCTAGTGTGTGTTTTTGAATACTAATTTAAAAAAAAAAGAAGAATGAACCAGGAACCGAATTTGGGAAACTTTATTAATGTCCATTGGACGTCACAGGAATCTTATCTCCGATCTTTTATTCTATATTCTTCTATTATTTTTATATTTTTATTGCATTGTTTGGACTGTCCTTGAGGCGCCTTGACAACTTCTATTCTGTACTTTTAAATTATTTTTCTATTTTACAAATATACATTCTTCTTATATTCTGTATTCTTAATATTTTGTATGTTTTATACTCAGTATTTTTTTATATGCTGTATTATTTATATGCTGTATTATTATATTACGTATTCTTATATTCTTCTTCTATTCTATACTCCTATATTCTTGTTCTATTCTATAATCCTATATTCTTCTTCTATTCTATAATCCTATATTTTTCTTTAATTTTATAATTCTGTATTCTTTTTCTGTTCTATGCTGTTTTATTCATTTTTTATTTTATAATTATTTATTCTACTTCTATTCTATAATACTATATTTTATTTTTATTCTATAACAATATATTCGTCTTCTATTCTTTAACCTTTTATTCTTCTTTTCTTCAATAATTTTATATTCTTATTTTATTCATTAACATCATATTCTTCATTTCAATAAACTTATATTCCTCTTCAATTTTATAAACTTCTATTCTTCTTTTACACTCCTATATTCTTGTTCTATTCTATAATCCTATATTCCTCTTCTATTCTATAATCCTATATTCTTCTTATATTCTATAACCCAATATTCGTCTTCTATTATTTAATCTTTTATTCTTCTTCTATTCAATAATTCTGTATTATTATTTTATTCCATAACATCGTATTATTATTTTATTCCATAACATCGTATTATTACTTTATTCCATAACATCGTATTCTTCTTATATTTTACAATCCTATAATATTCTTATATTTTATAACTTTTCATTCTTTTTTAATTCTATAATACTATATTATTTTTTATTCATACCTCATATTCATTATCTCATATTCTTCTTTTATTCAATAATCTCATATTCTTCTTTTATTCTGAAATTCTATATTCTTTTTATATTGGATAATTTTCTATTCTCTCTCTCTCTCTCTCTCTCTCTCTCTCTCTCTCTCTCTATATATATATATATATATATATATATATATATATAACCTTTATTCTTCTATTCTATAATTCTAAATTCTTCTTCGATTCTATAAACTTATTTTCTTCTTCTATCCTATAATATCCTGCATTCTTCTATTCTATAAACTTATTTTCTTCTATACTTTCATCTTATATTTTTCTTCTGTTCTATAATACTATGTTTTTCTTATACTCTATGATGTTATATTTGATACAAGGGTTATAAATCTATAAATGTGTCAGTGTTTTAAGAATTACTTGTTAGAAATTCTAGCTATTTCGTTTAAAATTAAAATAACAAGTACAGCAGCCCGTAATTAAAATGGAAATGTCTTTAAATTTGGTTTCATTTAAATATTTTTTATAAACAGAAAGATAAAAAAATATATTATATAGGGTCCACCAAATAATTAACAAAACCTATCAGCAAATTAAAAATACAATTAATAAATTTACAAGAACCCAAACCTTAAATTAAAAAAAAAATAGTTATATCACTTTCTGCATCTATGCAAACGACTTTTCAAACGACAAACGAAACAATCTTTACATTTCTTTTTAAGTTATCACTTTAAATTACAATCGATATTTTTAAAAAGATATACGAGACGATACATTTTTAAAAAGATACATATACGAAACTAGTGAAAAGTAGGAATAAGGAAATATCAGCAAATCCCCAACTTTTTTTTAAATATTCAATTATTAAACAGATGAATCAAAACAAAGTTACCATTTCATCAGCTCCACAGTAACTATTCTAACGACCTGAAATTCATTAACCACTCACTCATCAAATACTAACTATACTCAAAGATATTGTAATGCATCTAGTTAAACCCATGTTTCTATTTCCAGCTTCATTTTAGTCCGGGTTAATCCAAGCATCGACCGATAAGAATATTATATACGGATGACAAAGTGCTAACTGAATACCATTCAAGTCTGTTTCCCTGTCTCTTGTTTGAGGTTGAATGAGCCGTTTTAATTTGCATCTTGACGAGCTTTAAATATCTAAGTAATCACACTTGATGTCGACCTCGTTCGAGGCAGTTTATTGTAATTATTGTAAATTAGTAGTGGCATTTCTAGTATAAGGTGTAGATAAGTATAGGTGTTCTAGTATAAGGTGTAGATAAGTATAGGTGTTTTAGTATAAGGTGCAAATAAGTATAGGTGTTCATACAGTGTAAATAAGTATAGGTGTTCATACAGTGTAAATAAGTACAGGTGTTCATAAGGTGTTCTAGTATAAGGTGTAAATAAGTATCGATGTAAGTATAGGTGTTCAAGAATAAGGTGTAAATAAGTATATATGTAAGTATAGGTCTTCTAGTATAAGGTGCAAATAAGTATAGGTCTTCTAGTATAAGGTGCAAATAAGTATAGGTCTTCTAGTATAAGGTGCAAATAAGTATATAAGTAAGTGTGTTTTAGTATAAGATATAAATGAGTATAAGTGTTTTAGAATAAGATTCAATTAAGTATAGGTGTTTTAGTATAAGATATAAATAAGTATAAGTGTTCTAGAATAAGATTCAATTAAGTATAGGTGTTCTAGTATAAGGTGTAAATAAGTATAGGTATAAGTATAGGTGTTCTAGTATAAGGTGCAAATAAGTATATGTGTTTTAGTATAGGTGTAAATAAGTATAAGTGTTCTAGAATAAGATTCAATTAAGTATAGGTGTTCTAGTATAAGGTGTAAATAAGTATAGGTATAAGTATAGGTGTTCTAGTATAAGGTGTAATTAAGTATATGTGTTCTATTATAAGGTGTAAATAAGTATAGGTGTTCTATTATAATGTGCACATAAGTATAAGTGTTTTTGTATAAGATGTAACTAAGTATAGGTGTTCCAGAATAAGGTGTACATAAGTATAAATGTTCTAGTATAAGGTGTAAATAAGTATAGGTGTAAGTTTAGGTGTTCTAGAATAAGGTGTAAATTAGTATAGGTGTAAGTATAGATGTTCTAGAATAAGATGTAAATAAGTATAAGTGTAACTAGGTGTTCTAGTATAAGGTGTAAATAAAACTGGTCTTGGTAATATGTTACCATATAAGTGCAAAAGCCGTGTACTTGTAGATTGACTAGTATATCTGCATTTTTGTGGTTTTGTTCTGTAGTTATGTTGAGTCAGAAGCGGCGATTTAGGGGCTGGGGGTGTTTGTCCCCACACTTTTTTTGTATGTTGCCCCCACATTGTTCCCCGCACTTTTTTTATTATTTCAATTTTAGAAAATGAATTATAAGTCAATTGTTTTACGGCATTGCCAAACAAAGGAAAGATTTTGTACCCCTTCCCACTATAATAGTTTGAAACTGAAAATATTTCTCTCAGGGTCCCGAAATCACACTACAAATGTAGAATCGCCATCGCTGCAGGTAATTTTCTGGGAATCGAAAAGGTCCCAAAATTTTCTGGGAATCGAAAGGGTGATGGGGGAAAGTTTCTTCCATTTCTTTTTCAAAACTTACACAAATGGAAAGGATTTCCTATCCCTTTGACCTTGAAGGTCAAATGTCAATTTGGTCCTTTGCAACAGGTCGTAACTTTTCAAAAAAAAAAAATCTAGTACGCGGTACAAAGGTTAAAGGGAAAAATAGGCTTTAAAAAAATCTATCAGCCTGATCAACGCGTCCTACTCTTATCTACCCGATGGTATGTCATTTATTTCCCATAGCCCGATTCCACGTGAAGTTATAATGATTTGGCAGGTGTCGTTCTTTTAGGTTACGATTCATTGCGGCAAAATACTCCATACCTATTTTTTAGGCATATCAAAGACATTTATCCCTATTTTTAACTTTAATAAAAAAGATAAATTGTCTCTAATCAGTTTCATTGTGAACTTAAATTTAAAAAAAAAAAATTATTAAATAGTTTTTACTATATATTTTAAGCTGGCATCTTTTAAATAGCACAAAATACTGAGCCTACATAAATATGCAATGTTTATCATTTTTATTCCATTTAACCAGTTACTTTATCGTCGTAATTTTGCAAATGTCAAATTGCTTTCCAAAAGCTTGTAATTTAAATTATTTTTCCTGGGCATGTTCTTTCACATTACTTTCAGATTTTAAAATAATTGTTGATAGATAGATTGTCAGCTGCATCTCAAAGCTTTAAAATTAAAAAAAAAATCTTGTAAAATTGAGTATTTTTGTGAATTTAAAATGTGGGTGCATTGCTGGAAAAACAGGAGATCTCCGGTAGTGACTTCCATGAGCTTCAGAGGGTTAAAGATGACACACGACTGCAAAATGTTAATAAAATGTTTTTATACACAAGTGATGTCAAATGACGTCATACTTTTAAAAGGAGTTAGAGAAATTACAAACTAACGGAAGAAAAACTTTCTTATATTCAAGAATTTCCAGTTCCCGTTCAATTTGAAGAACAGGGGAAAAAAAGAACTTGTCGCTATTTTGGCAAAATAAATGGAGGGGAAAGATATACCCTAGTACGTGCGCAGTAGCGCGCAAAAGAAGCCATCAACGCAATGCATGTTGGGAAACTGTCAACAGTTTCGTTTTGCGTAAAACTTGAAAACTGGTCGCAGCGCACTAAAAAAACTCATCGGTGCAATGCATCTCGGGATACAGAATGCTGCGCAGAACTTGAAAACCGGTCGAAGCGCACTAAAAAACTCATCGGTGCAATGCATCTCGGGATACAGAATGCTGCGCAGAACTTGAAAACCGGTCAAAGCGCATTTAAAAACTCATCGGGATACAGAATACTGCGCAGAACCGGTCGACAATTCTTCATATTCTGCCACATATATGGCTTCTCCTTGTTTTTTGATTACTGATTTGCCACTCAGGTTAAAACCGAAGGTCCTTTCAGAACAAAAAAATCTCCTGATTGACCATAAGTTTAACAACCGATCCATTGAGATTCTAATTTTACCACCGATTCAAGGTACAAAGGTAATGGCATCGGTGCCCACCAAACCGTAAGATGCCCTTCCTCTACGAACCTCATCCAGGTTGCATCTCATGTTACTGAAGGAAATTTCAAAGCCAAAGTCCGATCCTTAATCGTTCTTTAATGCCCGTTATGCTCAAAAGGAGACTTCATTGTCTGATGATGGTTCGGCAATCCTTTGTGTGAAAGGTTCTTGAATGGCAGGGAAGCGTCTGAAAACATGGTTTGATGACTTTCCTATTGAAGGGCTATTTTGGGGCATCTGGATTATTAGATTGATCTGGCATTTGGATGGAAGTTCGTGGGGGACTGGGTTAATAACTAAGGAGAAAAATGTGAAGCATTAATGGTCGTTGTTGGTAATAAATGGAATGGTTTTATGTGCGATAAAATTCAACCTAACGGTTTGTTGGGAGGTAAGTTATAAAAGTAGCGCTTGGGTAAGTTTAGTTATCAATTGAAAAGTTTTTATTGAGGTTCATCTTTTGTATGTATTAGGTGTTAGTTTTCGAATGAGTGGTTATGGGGAGGTTGTTTTGTGTTGAAAATGGCATAAATAGCTTAGTGTTGTTAAACATTAAAAAGTCGGGTTAAATTATTTTGCTGCTTTATTGCCCAAACGAGCGTTGAACTCTATATCCTACTGTATGAAACATATTTCTTATGTGTATTTGAGCCTGTGTAGTTTAGTTAAAATATATTTAAGGAGCTTTAACCTTTTCACATGGGTTCTGTAACAGAAAAGTGTAACTGTCTGACGGAGGGATCGTTAACAATCCTTTCTCAAAGTACGTAGATTAAAGGTAAGGCCATTTAGATGTCAAAATACTAAAATGCGCAACAGAAGACGATCTGTAGAAACCATTAACGAAACGTTTACTGGTCGAACAGGTGTAATTACCTGTCATGTCGCACTTGACCAAACGCGTTTTAAAAATTATTCCCCATACCATGGTTCAAAAGCCCAAGCCCACCTCTAGATCTCTATACTCTGAGGAACAAACTGGGCTTCGGATAACTTTTCTGGTGGTTTAGCAATTTGAACGGTGCTTTCAGTTATCCCGGGAGCTATTATAAGTCCGTTAAAGTATTAATTAGTTGATTTCAATCATTTTAAAGTTTATCAGAGTGAATAATTTGTAAGACAAAATAATATTTACATCGATATAATCCATTATTTATAATATATTAGAACATTCTGTTCAATCTCAAAATTTATGACGTCCAAATGGTAATACAACAAGCATTGTAAATCGTATGACTGGGGTATCCAATGGAGGATTTCAATTTTTGCAGTTAACAGTTATCTCATGTGAGGGTCAATCACTGAACTCTAAGTGTAACTTCTGGAACTCTCATAACCAGTTCTTTTCTATGGAAGCGGCTGAAGTAATACTGAACCCCAAATAATTTTTAATTGTAATTCTGGTTTTTTTTCCTTCTCAAACCGTTATAGCAATGTTAAATATATTTAGATATTTTGTTTTCTATATATAGAATCAATTTGTATCTATATTGCCAAAAATATATATTTTTCTTTTTGCTGCTTATTTACTTATTATTGGTTAAAATGGATTTCAAAGAACAAGCATTCAAATTGGTTTTAATGGAAAATTTAAAAAAAAAAAAAAGCTAAAAGCACTACAATTTGTATATTTTAGCATCGACGATATACGAAATACAAAGGTAGAAATGGAAGTGGGATTCACATTTTTTACCTTCAATTGGCTTCAAGTGAACAAACTGCCTTGTTCAATCCATAACTTACAATTGGAAATTTGTGGGTCCAATTTGTGCATAGTTAAGGTATTTAAAAGCGAAAACTTTAACATTTTAGCTTGATTACAGGAAACAACTTTTTATTTCTTTTCTCAAATCCAACAATCAGAAACCTTATATTCGTTTAGTTCAATTACTTTACATTTCAAATGTGGATATTTCTTTTTTAAAAATACCGAATTGATTTTAGCATGTCGACTATCATCACGAAACACAAACTAAGTCAAGCCAACGCTTGCATATAAGGTTTAATCTTGAAGTACGTATCGCACATCATGTGCGTGACCGTCCTCGCCTAATAACCAATGCCATGCAATCAATCTGTGAAATTCTTATTTTGTGCGTATTTCTTTGATGAGCGCGGGGTCCCCTCAGAAGCGCAGGGCCCTGTGCAGTGGCACGCGTCGCACACCCCTACGGGCGGCAATGGTAGTGAGTCAGTGGCAGCTCGTGAGTTGGGCTAGCCGTGCACTAGCAACTTCCGGATATGCAATTGAACTATTTAGTTGCATGCAATTGAAAAACTGAAATTCTATCCGCTCATTCATCAAATATCGGGCATGCAACTATCGGATTGTGATTATACGAGTTTGGCAATTTTCCATCTTTACTTTGTCGATTTCGAGATCTGAAACGTGGTAGCCCCGAGTCAAATGCAATTAAAATAGTCGCCGGGCAGTTGCTGAGAGATTTTTTAGTCACTCAGTTGATTATTGCCGAGCAAAAATTGCACTCCAATTATCGCTCGTACGGATTTAGTATAAGGCTCATTCAACACGATTGTATTTACGGGCGTGGCATTCTGCTGAATCGTTTGTGATGGGTGAATACAAACCATTTGGTTTGTATGCGCTAATGAAAGAGGCTTCTGCATAAGCTAACGCGCGTTAATAACGACAGTGTACAATGGACCTACGTATTCTCGCTGATGTTGCTCCTATCATAGAAAATATAAACATTACAAAATTAGAATTAAAGTCGAACGAAATGTCATGGTTGGTTGGTTTTTTAGTTTTTTGTGGCACAAGGGCCAGGTTTAGCCATGCTGCGTCAAACACACGACTAATAAGTTCTTTGCGAAATTTCTTGTATTAACATTGTATTCTCAATAAAAGGAATCATTAGATTCCAACAATTTTTTCCATAAATTATGTATAAAATGTTTTTAACTTGTTAAACCACTTTTAAAAAAAGGTGACGAGGCCCGTTTGGCCTTTCTGCATGATCCGCTATTGAGATTAAAACTACATCCTGTGTTGAAACCGGAAAAATAATCATTATTACTTTTAAAAGAAGGTGTGTATGTTTTTGTGTAATATTAAGTCTTTAATTAGCTCTATTTAAGATATTTACACTAATTTATGGGCAATTAATTCAGTAACTTTCCGCATTTGAAGTTTTCCCTCAGGAAGTTGAAAACTGTTATTTTCCAGTTCCCAAAACAAACAATCTCTAGCTTCTGCTTGGTTTGTTATCTAACTTTCCCTCGAACAGTCGGTGAGATGTGGCGACAAAATGGCGGAAGAGGGTGTCAGATTATCGTGGAAAGTCTAAAAGATCGATCGAAAACGGAGAACAAGTCCACGCGCAGAAAGGATTAACGAACAAGGATTATGTAAAGACGTGTCATTAAAAACCCATTTTGTGTCAACAACGTTGCAGGAATCGCCAAATCGTTCTGAAGTAAGGTCCATTGTACACGAACGAGTAAAACGCGTGTGAGCTTCTCGGTGATTCGACAATTCGTATCACGTGGTATGAATTGTCGAATCACCGAGAAGCCAAAACGCGTTTTACTCGTTTGTGACAGGCCCGTCGCACATGGGGGGGGGGGAGAAGGATTTGTGTAGGGGGGGGGGGGAGAGTCCGAATCTCCCAATAATCTGAGAAAGTTGGAATTTCAACTTCTAAAAACCACGAGTAGGGAAAATTTATACCTGATGAAAACTAATATTATTAACAAATGTCAGCGAGGGAAGATTAAAAAACCGCCCAACTATATATATATATATATATATATATATATATATATATATATATATATATATATATATATATATATATATATATAAAGATGAAAAATGTCCTTACGTTGGAACTGGACGTTTTCAGCATTGTTGAGTTGGAAATTTCGAATAATTGAGTTGAAAATTTCGAACCGTTAATTTGGGAAATTTCTTGTTTCAACCCCCTAAAATATTTTTTGTGTAACGGCACTGGTTCGTGTACAATGTTAATGCGTGTGCGAGTTAAAATAATAATAAACGTTGGAGCGAGTTCTCCCATTGAGCGACAATGTTCTTTACCGTGCCGTACGGATGTATACTATTAGGTAGAAAGGTTGAGAAAACATTCTTTTAGAGCACTTTTTAGCTGCCACTCGGTATCGAACCGAGGAACTTCTGCTTGCTACGCCGATACTCTACCAGTCAGGCTAAATTGATCACTTTGATCTAAGTGGAAGTATCGGGTATATGAAGTGACCCCCACAATGCAAATACAATTAAGGAACAAGCATTCAAAACGTGGATTATCCAGAATTTCTGAAAATTAGGTTATTGCATCACTTTTTCGGTTACAATTTTTTAAATCGTACCAACATATTTTATTCGTCTAAAGCAGTGGTTCCCAACCAGTGTACTCCTTTACAATTAACAATATTCACTGGTAAGTTGTTTCGTTTGTCTATTACTCTATTATAGAAATAGTGTTTTCTCCCTTACCGATTAAAATGGGATTAGTTTAATTTAAATCCATGACCTCTCGTTCTATCACTCATATTAAAATCTAAACCCTCCACATCCCCTTGTCTGATAAATTTGAATAGTTGAATCAAATTTCCCCTAACCCTTCTCTCTTCCAGAGTATGCATATTCAAATTTCTTAATCTATCTCCATAATCCATGCCTGAAAACCCTTGGACCAATTTAGTAGCCCTGCGCTGAATTTTTTATAGCAAATAAATGTCTGCATAAAAAATCAAATCAACTTGAATTTTCAAGTTTAAGCTTATTTTTAATAAATATATTTATTTGCCAAATAAATACATCAATACGTATTTTATAATAAGTACCTAAATTATAATCAGTAAGTACCTAAGTATGTTTTAGTAATATTAAAAAATAGTCGTCTACAATTTGTCAAATATTAGACACGGTGCTCCACGACTTATCGAATTTTAGACCAGAGGTTCCCAATTACCATTAAACCGTGGGCGGCCCCTAACAAAAACTAAAATAGGACCGGGAACCTCTTTTCCATATATGCTCATGGAATTACCCGCCCCTCCCCACTCAATTAATAAATATTTTTTTAAATAAAGCTTTTTACGATAAATTGCTAAAGGACACTATTCAATGCAATTAAAGAAATATATTTGATCCCCGCGGATACCCAGTGGTTTGCAGATCCCCATTTGGGAAACACTGTTTTTGATTACGTGATTCGTAGTCATTTAGAGATTGGGAACCACTGGACTAAAGCATATTTTGTCCTTTTGAAATTAACAATTAACTTGCACGAAAATGTAAAATATAACGATACCATTACTTAAATTCCGAAAATATCTTAAAAAAGAATTAATTCTTTTATTATATTAAAAACATTAAATTTAATCCCTATGAATAACATTATTATAATAACTTTAATATTTCGGCACACTTCAAAGGTTTTTGACAGCTGGAACCACTCACCACTCGAATAAAACCCCATTCATCTGAATATTCAAGATAAGAATCTTAGTACAACAACTGACTAACTAACTATTCAAAGCTTACTAGAACGAAAACAATCTAGTAATAGTTCATATGAAACACACACCAGCAATTGCGGGGATTGATATGAGTAAATCGCCTTGGGCCGGCCTCGCATGAGAACTTGAATAGAAGTAATTCAATTACTCCGTTTATTTCTTGTTACTATTTTCAGAAGTTGGATTCGAGGAAAATGATGGTTTCTCGATGATTGGAAATTGCGATTCTTCAACTGATAACAGCACGCGATTGGAAGGATTTGGGAAAACAACAAACGCTTAAGAGGAGAAAGCTGCTGCATTAAAGGTTAATGGAAAATAGTCCGAGTTTTAGCCTTCGGTTATGAGGCATAGACATGAAAATGTATCATTTTCACGATATGTTATTCCTTTTTTTTTTATTCACTGTTAAAAATAGGTACTTAAAAATAAGTAAAATGTACTCGTTTTTGTTTGCGTTCGATTCTTTGTCATAGCTCCGAATACATGTTTCATTTTTGAAAAAGCCATGTACTCAAAAATGAATAAAAAGAGCAGTTTTTTTACTACATAGACTGCCTTCATAGATCACTTTTAATAAATTCCAACAAAGTGCTGACTTGTCGAAGCTTTCGCTATGAAGTCAAAATATCACACTAAAGTTTAATTACGGCTTAAGAAACATAAACCTTTGCAAAAACAGTGTAAGACGAACACTACGATACCAAAGTGTCTAAACTTATGAGAAGTGCGGAGATATCTAGATCTTACTGAAAACACGAGAGGAAGCAGGCCGGGCAGGCGCGCGAAAGGGTAGTCACGAACCAAACCTTAAGCCGGCGCCACATATGCGGTATTCGCCGAATCCCGAGCAACGAAACCTTCGATATTCGCCTAAAGACGCATGTGTGGATGGGTCGCTCGCTATTTGGCAAGTACCGCGTCGCTCGCGTTTCGACGATTTTCAGCACCACACTACAAAGTGCTCGCCTTATCACGAGCAACTTCGCTCGGGTTAAAGCGAGCAAATTGAATAATTGCGTTTCCCACTTGTTTCGGGAAAATGGAACACATCTCGAAGCGAGCTCAATGGTGATTGGCTATCGATATTTTATTTTATTTTTTGATAGCCAATTACCATTTACTATCAATATAGTACTATTTTCTTTTTTTATTTAAAGAGAGAATATTGTTCTTTTCGTATCAATTTGACTTTAAAATATATCGTGGTGTTTGTTGTGCTATTATTTTAGAATTTTTATTTAGTTTATTCATTTATTTTTATGAAGTTGTCTGTTTCACTTAAATATTTGTGTTCCATTTACCTATTTCATTTATTTATCAATAAAATTATTTCATTTATTTATCAATAAAATTATTTCATTTATTTATCAATAAAATTATTTCATTTATTTATCAATAAAATTATTTCATTTATTTATCAACAAAATTATTTCATTTATTTATCAATAAAATTATTTCATTTATTTATCAATAAAATTATTTCATTTATTTATCAATAAAATTATTTCATTTATTTATCAATTAAATTATTTCATTTTATTACTTATTTATATATTTGAAGCATTTAACTATTTTTATGCAGATGCGAAAAAATGAAGATATTATTTTAACATTTCTATTCGAGTTTTCAATGTGTTTAAACGATTTGAAGTCTCACGACCTAAATAAAATGGAGTTTTGTCATGAAACGTCTTTAAAACCATCTATAAAGGGTGTGTGTAGGGACATAGTAGTCATGATAGAAACACCATTTTACGCTTTTAGGATAACCGATTCCGACACTATAACTTTCTAAATATAGCACGTTTGACATAAATTTGGTCCAGCCGATGATCTAAAGTTTCATATTTAAAAAACTTTTGGTGTTTTGAGCTTTTTTTTATCGTATATTTACTTGTTTAGTTCGTCTACTTAAAACAATTCCTTCGTTTATTAAGTTGTGAATTTTACTAAATTATTTGTTCAGATTATTTTTTTATTTATTAATTAATTTCATTTATTTGTTTTTTTATTTGGATTTCTTGCATTTAACTGTTTTGATGAAGACACAAAAATATGAAAATATTTAAATAGTATTTTAAAACCTCGAAATGAAATGTCATTGATTTAAACGTTTTGAAGAAACTTGAGTTGAAAAATAAAATGTGGTTTTGATTGGAAACAGTTTTAAAACCAGCTATGCTTTAAGGTGATACATTCTGATACTGTAACATAGTAAAATGAAGCACGATTGTAATAAAAGGAAATTTGGCGAGGATTCGTGTAAAATCTTGAACTAAAGCAAAGCACGTACGGAGAGCGGACGTGGAACATACGAGGAATCAGGCGTAGCAGTTTGCATATCTTCCTCTGTTAACGAGGTTTCCGTTGATAAACGAACCTTATTTAGATATTAGTTATCGGTATTACTTAATATGTCAATTTTAAATCTAAGATATGTTTGGTTGAATTGACGTCGCACTAAAGTTACAGAATAAACTACGAGCGACGGTTCGGGTTTTATCCCCATAGAAAAATTCGGGAACACTGTTTTTGTCATTGTGAACCGTGGTCAAATGACTTCGACAACACCTGAGCTGGCACCCCACTGGTAAATTTTTATACAAAAAAATTTCAAACGTTTAAAAAAGTATAAGTTTTCAACACCATTGACATTGAAGCAACAATGCCAAGTATTTTACTTTTATTGTTGCTGAATACTTCATTTTTATCGACATGATATTGCAAATCTATATTCGTAAAGGCTTTTTTAATCCTTAAATTTTAAGAATTTTAATATAACACATTTTTTTTCTTACAAAAACATCACTTTAAATATCAATCGCAATAGCAAGTAAAGTCATGAACGTAAAAATTAAAAAAAAGTACTAGGTTTAGGTATTTCGAAAACTACTCAAAATAATTGAATAAATCTAGATTTTGATAAAGTTTATTTTACAGAGTGCACAGAGAGTGAGTGATATGCGGTGGCTACGCTAACAAACACAAAAATCGCGCAGCTTTTACTACGAGTAACGCCGGGCCATATTGCTAAAATACCAATAAAACAGTAATTAACGATAGAAATTTTTCCGAAAATGGATAAACATAAGCAAAGTGTCAATCTTTATACATTTAATCTCGACATCAAATTTTGAATAGTATTCACTGTCGAATATTAATATAATTTTTTTAATGAACTCTATATTGACCTGGTGTTGATATTATATCTTGTAAACAAATAATTGTTAGTACATTGGCTAAGAAAAAAAGCAAACGATTATTTCAATATGTTAAAAGATACGGAATAAAAACCAGATCCCCAAGACAACGTCAACGTGCATAAAGTCCATTATTTATACTTAGTTAAAAAATGGATTGACACTAAAGAAATTTTTATATGTAGCATTCAAATTCAATTGTCAAAATGCGAAATATTCAGTGAAAAATTTTGCCAGAACACTTAAAGTTTTTCGAACTGATTATCGTTTGTATTTTATTATCGTTATCGCTAAAGCAAATATATTGAGAGGGAAAATATATATTCCAGAACTGAAAATTAAATCATTTTTAAGTGTACCAACAAAATTAGGATACACTGTTTTTTGTAATTTTTCAATATTCTATGCTACAAAATTTCAACGGTTTCAAGGAATCTGCATGTGCATGGCAGTCTGGAATCTATGAAAATAATAATAAAATATTGCACTCGCAAATGGCCATGAGCAAAATAAAAATGTAAAAAAAAAAAAAAAAACTGAATTCCAATTTAAAAAAAATTTAATTGTAATTATCACAAATTAAAAATATGTTTTTAAAGAGCATAAAAGTATTAGAATATATTTATATTGTACAAATCTGTTAATAAAATAGAATATTTTTCCATCATAAAAATATTGTAGTATACTATTTTTATCAAAATTTATATTTATTTTGTTATTAAATCCGGCCATGCTTCCTACTGCGAATAAATGTTCTGAAATCGTCAAGTATACTCGCAAGAAGCCGAGTTGCTCAGGTTTTTGTAATCCGAGCAAGTAATAGTAAATCGCTCGGGTTATGGCGAGTCGCTCGGTATTCGGCGAATACCGCATATGTGGCGCCGGCTTTATGTTACAGTGCGGGGTATTTCTAATTTCTTCAATTGCAGTGTGGCGAAGCATTTCACGTGCGTTTTCTAAAGTGGTTTGTTAATTGCTGCTAGGGTGGAGTGGGGTAAGTGTAACAATGAGGCAAGTGTGGTCACAGCTAATTATTTTTTTTTTAAAGATTGATATTTTTTTTTATAAAGGTTGATAAAAAAATTATTTCTAGAAAAAAAGGAAAACCGACTTTAAGGACAATGCGCTAAAAAGTAAAACATAATTTTTCATTTTACGAATGAGTTGAAAAAATTGAATTATTGATTATCAATTTTATACTTATTACAACTTTTTGAAATAGGCGCCAAAATTAAGGCATGATTTTTGTAAATTGGCACCAGTTTAAAAAAGTTGTACTAAGTATAAAATTGATATTCAATAATTAAATTTTTTCAACTCATGCGTAAAATTAAAAATTATTTTTTACTTTTTAGCGCATTTTCCTTAAAGTCGGTTTTTCTTTTTTCTAGAAAGATTATTTTATTTTTCCCTTTTTAGTTTTTAATTTAGCAGAAGGCTTCGCCCCCTATTATTATTCACCAAGAAATTCAAGTAGCAACTTGTGTTCAACAATTTATATAGTAAAACAATACCTATCAATGCTAATAAATGCTGGTTAAACGAAATGTCATTGTTGTACAACTTCTGTTAAACAATGAAAATACTATGAAATTGGATAAATTGTTTAAAAAAACTCCGGCTAATCGAAATTTCCGGATATATACCAGCCGGATAACCGATTTTTTTTTCATATTTTGCCTAAGTGGATTTCTTTCCATCCAACAAAAAAAGAATTTTCGAAATCGGACAATATTTTTTTTCAAACGGTCCGGTTAATTGAGAATTCCGGAAAGTTAAATGCCAGATAACCGGATATTTTTTTTCAAATTGCTCCCAAGTGAAACATACCCTGTCTAACAAAAAAAATTGTGTAAATATCTGAATTAGAACCGAAATCCCGCGCGAACGTACATAAAATAAATACATTAAGGTCGAATCCTCTCGACTTGTCGCTCGATTTGGTGGTTTTAATTTAAATATCTGGCGTTTTTATTTTGGAATTTTGGTTTGCGCTCTGTTCAGTCGGTTAAAAAAGTGAATGGGTATACAATTTTAGCATCTTTGGACAATTTCTATCTTAAAAGTTTTTTATAAATATAAAAAATGCTTAATTTTAGAGCTCTATGGAAGTTCAGTCATAAAAGTTTGTATTAAAAAATATTTTTGTTCTTTATACTACTTAAAAAATCAAAACTTTGTAAACTAATCAAGTTTAATTTGTAGTTTTCACTCATGTACCTTATATGGTCATTGAACTAATGGTTTAGTGTTGGAGAGGAAAAAGGGGGAAGAGAAAAAGTAAATGGGTATACAATTTTAGCATCTTTGGACAATTTCTATCTTAAAAGTTTTTTATAAATATAAAAAATGCTTAATTTTAGAGCTCTATGGAAGTTCAGTCATAAAAGTTTGTATTAAAAAATATTTTTGTTCTTTATACTACTTACAAAATCAAAACTTTGTAAACTAATCAAGTTTAATTTGTAGTTTTCACTCATGTACCTTATATTGTCATTGAACTAATGGTTTAGTGTTGGAGAGGAAAAAGGGGGAAGAGAAAAAGTAAATGGGTATACAATTTTAGCATCTTTGGACAATTTCTATCTTAAAAGTTTTTTATAAATATAAAAAATGCTTAATTTTAGAGCTCTATGGAAGTTCAGTCATAAAAGTTTGTATTAAAAAATATTTTTGTTCTTTATACTACTTACAAAATCAAAACTTTGTAAACTAATCAAGTTTAATTTGTAGTTTTCACTCATGTAACTTATATTGTCATTGAACTAATGGTTTAGTGTTGGAGAGGAAAAAGGGGGAAGAGAAAAAGTAAATGGGTATATAATTTTAGCATCTTTGGACAATTTCTATCTTAAAAGTTTTTTATAAATATAAAAAATGCTTAATTTTAGAGCTCTATGGAAGTTCAGTCATAAAAGTTTGTATTAAAAATATTTTTGTTCTTTATACTACTTACA
This sequence comes from Troglohyphantes excavatus, assembly GCA_963932185.1. Taxonomy (NCBI): domain Eukaryota; kingdom Metazoa; phylum Arthropoda; class Arachnida; order Araneae; family Linyphiidae; genus Troglohyphantes; species Troglohyphantes excavatus. The sequence continues at coordinate 11,826,572 of OZ010666.1, read as the reverse complement.
AAATCAAAACTTTGTAAACTAATCAAGTTTAATTTGTAGTTTTCACTCATGTACCTTATATTGTCATTGAACTAATGGTTTAGTGTTGGAGAGGAAAAAGGGGGAAGAGAAAAAGTAAATGGGTATATAATTTTAGCATCTTTGGACAATTTCTATCTTAAAAGTTTTTTATAAATATAAAAAATGCTTAATTTTAGAGCTCTATGGAAGTTCAGTCATAAAAGTTTGTATTAAAAAATATTTTTGTTCTTTATACTACTTACAAAATCAAAACTTTGTAAACTAATCAAGTTTAATTTGTAGTTTTCACTCATGTACCTTATATTGTCATTGAACTAATGGTTTAGTGTTGGAGAGGAAAAAGGGGGAAGAGAAAAAGTAAATGGGTATACAATTTTAGCATCTTTGGACAATTTCTATCTTAAAAGTTTTTTATAAATATAAAAAATGCTTAATTTTAGAGCTCTATGGAAGTTCAGTCATAAAAGTTTGTATTAAAAAATATTTTTGTTCTTTATACTACTTACAAAATCAAAACTTTGTAAACTAATCAAGTTTAATTTGTAGTTTTCACTCATGTAACTTATATTGTCATTGAACTAATGGTTTAGTGTTGGAGAGGAAAAAGGGGGAAGAGAAAAAGTAAATGGGTATATAATTTTAGCATCTTTGGACAATTTCTATCTTAAAAGTTTTTTATAAATATAAAAAATGCTTAATTTTAGAGCTCTATGGAAGTTCAGTCATAAAAGTTTGTATTAAAAATATTTTTGTTCTTTATACTACTTACAAAATCAAAACTTTGTAAACTAATCAAGTTTAATTTGTAGTTTTCACTCATGTACCTTATATTGTCATTGAACTAATGGTTTAGTGTTGGAGAGGAAAAAGGGGGAAGAGAAAAAGTAAATGGGTATATAATTTTAGCATCTTTGGACAATTTCTATCTTAAAAGTTTTTTATAAATATAAAAAATGCTTAATTTTAGAGCTCTATGGAAGTTCAGTCATAAAAGTTTGTATTAAAAAATATTTTTGTTCTTTATACTACTTACAAAATCAAAACTTTGTAAACTAATCAAGTTTAATTTGTAGTTTTCACTCATGTACCTTATATTGTCATTGAACTAATGGTTTAGTGTTGGAGAGGAAAAAGGGGGAAGAGAAAAAGTAAATGGGTATACAATTTTAGCATCTTTGGACAATTTCTATCTTAAAAGTTTTTTATAAATATAAAAAATGCTTAATTTTAGAGCTCTATGGAAGTTCAGTCATAAAAGTTTGTATTAAAAAATATTTTTGTTCTTTATACTACTTACAAAATCAAAACTTTGTAAACTAATCAAGTTTAATTTGTAGTTTTCACTCATGTACCTTATATTGTCATTGAACTAATGGTTTAGTGTTGGAGAGGAAAAAGGGGGAAGAGAAAAAGTAAATGGGTATATAATTTTAGCATCTTTGGACAATTTCTATCTTAAAAGTTTTTTATAAATATAAAAAATGCTTAATTTTAGAGCTCTATGGAAGTTCAGTCATAAAAGTTTGTATTAAAAAATATTTTTGTTCTTTATACTACTTACAAAATCAAAACTTTGTAAACTAATCAAGTTTAATTTGTAGTTTTCACTCATGTACCTTATATTGTCATTGAACTAATGGTTTAGTGTTGGAGAGGAAAAAGGGGGAAGAGAAAAAGTAAATGGGTATACAATTTTAGCATCTTTGGACAATTTCTATCTTAAAAGTTTTTTATAAATATAAAAAATGCTTAATTTTAGAGCTCTATGGAAGTTCAGTCATAAAAGTTTGTATTAAAAAATATTTTTGTTCTTTATACTACTTACAAAATCAAAACTTTGTAAACTAATCAAGTTTAATTTGTAGTTTTCACTCATGTACCTTATATTGTCATTGAACTAATGGTTTAGTGTTGGAGAGGAGAAAGGGGGAAGAGAAAAAGTAAATGGGTATACAATTTTAGCATCTTTGGACAATTTCTATCTTAAAAGTTTTTTATAAATATAAAAAATGCTTAATTTTAGAGCTCTATGGAAGTTCAGTCATAAAAGTTTGTATTAAAAAATATTTTTGTTCTTTATACTACTTACAAAATCAAAACTTTGTAAACTAATCAAGTTTAATTTGTAGTTTTCACTCATGTACCTTATATTGTCATTGAACTAATGGTTTAGTGTTGGAGAGGAAAAAGGGGGAAGAGAAAAAGTAAATGGGTATACAATTTTAGCATCTTTGGACAATTTCTATCTTAAAAGTTTTTTATAAATATAAAAAATGCTTAATTTTAGAGCTCTATGGAAGTTCAGTCATAAAAGTTTGTATTAAAAAATATTTTTGTTCTTTATACTACTTACAAAATCAAAACTTTGTAAACTAATCAAGTTTAATTTGTAGTTTTCACTCATGTACCTTATATTGTCATTGAACTAATGGTTTAGTGTTGGAGAGGAAAAAGGGGGAAGAGAAAAAGTAAATGGGTATACAATTTTAGCATCTTTGGACAATTTCTATCTTAAAAGTTTTTTATAAATATAAAAAATGCTTAATTTTAGAGCTCTATGGAAGTTCAGTCATAAAAGTTTGTATTAAAAAATATTTTTGTTCTTTATACTACTTACAAAATCAAAACTTTGTAAACTAATCAAGTTTAATTTGTAGTTTTCACTCATGTACCTTATATTGTCATTGAACTAATGGTTTAGTGTTGGAGAGGAAAAAGGGGGAAGAGAAAAAGTAAATGGGTATATAATTTTAGCATCTTTGGACAATTTCTATCTTAAAAGTTTTTTATAAATATAAAAAATGCTTAATTTTAGAGCTCTATGGAAGTTCAGTCATAAAAGTTTGTATTAAAAAATATTTTTGTTCTTTATACTACTTACAAAATCAAAACTTTGTAAACTAATCAAGTTTAATTTGTAGTTTTCACTCATGTACCTTATATGGTCATTGAACTAATGGTTTAGTGTTGGAGAGGAAAAAGGGGGAAGAGAAAAAGTAAATGGGTATACAATTTTAGCATCTTTGGACAATTTCTATCTTAAAAGTTTTTTATAAATATAAAAAATGCTTAATTTTAGAGCTCTATGGAAGTTCAGTCATAAAAGTTTGTATTAAAAAATATTTTTGTTCTTTATACTACTTACAAAATCAAAACTTTGTAAACTAATCAAGTTTAATTTGTAGTTTTCACTCATGTACCTTATATTGTCATTGAACTAATGGTTTAGTGTTGGAGAGGAAAAAGGGGGAAGAGAAAAAGTAAATGGGTATACAATTTTAGCATCTTTGGACAATTTCTATCTTAAAAGTTTTTTATAAATATAAAAAATGCTTAATTTTAGAGCTCTATGGAAGTTCAGTCATAAAAGTTTGTATTAAAAAATATTTTTGTTCTTTATACTACTTACAAAATCAAAACTTTGTAAACTAATCAAGTTTAATTTGTAGTTTTCACTCATGTACCTTATATTGTCATTGAACTAATGGTTTAGTGTTGGAGAGGAAAAAGGGGGAAGAGAAAAAGTAAATGGGTATACAATTTTAGCATCTTTGGACAATTTCTATCTTAAAAGTTTTTTATAAATATAAAAAATGCTTAATTTTAGAGCTCTATGGAAGTTCAGTCATAAAAGTTTGTATTAAAAAATATTTTTGTTCTTTATACTACTTACAAAATCAAAACTTTGTAAACTAATCAAGTTTAATTTGTAGTTTTCACTCATGTACCTTATATTGTCATTGAACTAATGGTTTAGTGTTGGAGAGGAAAAAGGGGGAAGAGAAAAAGTAAATGGGTATACAATTTTAGCATCTTTGGACAATTTCTATCTTAAAAGTTTTTTATAAATATAAAAAATGCTTAATTTTAGAGCTCTATGGAAGTTCAGTCATAAAAGTTTGTATTAAAAAATATTTTTGTTCTTTATACTACTTACAAAATCAAAACTTTGTAAACTAATCAAGTTTAATTTGTAGTTTTCACTCATGTACCTTATATTGTCATTGAACTAATGGTTTAGTGTTGGAGAGGAGAAAGGGGGAAGAGAAAAAGTAAATGGGTATACAATTTTAGCATCTTTGGACAATTTCTATCTTAAAAGTTTTTTATAAATATAAAAAATGCTTAATTTTAGAGCTCTATGGAAGTTCAGTCATAAAAGTTTGTATTAAAAAATATTTTTGTTCTTTATACTACTTACAAAATCAAAACTTTGTAAACTAATCAAGTTTAATTTGTAGTTTTCACTCATGTACCTTATATTGTCATTGAACTAATGGTTTAGTGTTGGAGAGGAAAAAGGGGGAAGAGAAAAAGTAAATGGGTATACAATTTTAGCATCTTTGGACAATTTCTATCTTAAAAGTTTTTTATAAATATAAAAAATGCTTAATTTTAGAGCTCTATGGAAGTTCAGTCATAAAAGTTTGTATTAAAAAATATTTTTGTTCTTTATACTACTTACAAAATCAAAACTTTGTAAACTAATCAAGTTTAATTTGTAGTTTTCACTCATGTACCTTATATTGTCATTGAACTAATGGTTTAGTGTTGGAGAGGAAAAAGGGGGAAGAGAAAAAGTAAATGGGTATACAATTTTAGCATCTTTGGACAATTTCTATCTTAAAAGTTTTTTATAAATATAAAAAATGCTTAATTTTAGAGCTCTATGGAAGTTCAGTCATAAAAGTTTGTATTAAAAAATATTTTTGTTCTTTATACTACTTACAAAATCAAAACTTTGTAAACTAATCAAGTTTAATTTGTAGTTTTCACTCATGTACCTTATATTGTCATTGAACTAATGGTTTAGTGTTGGAGAGGAAAAAGGGGGAAGAGAAAAAGTAAATGGGTATATAATTTTAGCATCTTTGGACAATTTCTATCTTAAAAGTTTTTTATAAATATAAAAAATGCTTAATTTTAGAGCTCTATGGAAGTTCAGTCATAAAAGTTTGTATTAAAAAATATTTTTGTTCTTTATACTACTTACAAAATCAAAACTTTGTAAACTAATCAAGTTTAATTTGTAGTTTTCACTCATGTACCTTATATTGTCATTGAACTAATGGTTTAGTGTTGGAGAGGAAAAAGGGGGAAGAGAAAAAGTAAATGGGTATACAATTTTAGCATCTTTGGACAATTTCTATCTTAAAAGTTTTTTATAAATATAAAAAATGCTTAATTTTAGAGCTCTATGGAAGTTCAGTCATAAAAGTTTGTATTAAAAAATATTTTTGTTCTTTATACTACTTACAAAATCAAAACTTTGTAAACTAATCAAGTTTAATTTGTAGTTTTCACTCATGTACCTTATATTGTCATTGAACTAATGGTTTAGTGTTGGAGAGGAAAAAGGGGGAAGAGAAAAAGTAAATGGGTATACAATTTTAGCATCTTTGGACAATTTCTATCTTAAAAGTTTTTTATAAATATAAAAAATGCTTAATTTTAGAGCTCTATGGAAGTTCAGTCATAAAAGTTTGTATTAAAAAATATTTTTGTTCTTTATACTACTTACAAAATCAAAACTTTGTAAACTAATCAAGTTTAATTTGTAGTTTTCACTCATGTACCTTATATTGTCATTGAACTAATGGTTTAGTGTTGGAGAGGAAAAAGGGGGAAGAGAAAAAGTAAATGGGTATATAATTTTAGCATCTTTGGACAATTTCTATCTTAAAAGTTTTTTATAAATATAAAAAATGCTTAATTTTAGAGCTCTATGGAAGTTCAGTCATAAAAGTTTGTATTAAAAAATATTTTTGTTCTTTATACTACTTACAAAATCAAAACTTTGTAAACTAATCAAGTTTAATTTGTAGTTTTCACTCATGTACCTTATATTGTCATTGAACTAATGGTTTAGTGTTGGAGAGGAAAAAGGGGGAAGAGAAAAAGTAAATGGGTATATAATTTTAGCATCTTTGGACAATTTCTATCTTAAAAGTTTTTTATAAATATAAAAAATGCTTAATTTTAGAGCTCTATGGAAGTTCAGTCATAAAAGTTTGTATTTAAAAATATTTTTGTTCTTTATACTACTTACAAAATCAAAACTTTGTAAACTAATCAAGTTTAATTTGTAGTTTTCACTCATGTACCTTATATTGTCATTGAACTAATGGTTTAGTGTTGGAGAGGAAAAAGGGGGAAGAGAAAAAGTAAATGGGTATACAATTTTAGCATCTTTGGACAATTTCTATCTTAAAAGTTTTTTATAAATATAAAAAATGCTTAATTTTAGAGCTCTATGGAAGTTCAGTCATAAAAGTTTGTATTAAAAAATATTTTTGTTCTTTATACTACTTACAAAATCAAAACTTTGTAAACTAATCAAGTTTAATTTGTAGTTTTCACTCATGTACCTTATATTGTCATTGAACTAATGGTTTAGTGTTGGAGAGGAAAAAGGGGGAAGAGAAAAAGTAAATGGGTATACAATTTTAGCATCTTTGGACAATTTCTATCTTAAAAGTTTTTTATAAATATAAAAAATGCTTAATTTTAGAGCTCTATGGAAGTTCAGTCATAAAAGTTTGTATTAAAAAATATTTTTGTTCTTTATACTACTTACAAAATCAAAACTTTGTAAACTAATCAAGTTTAATTTGTAGTTTTCACTCATGTACCTTATATTGTCATTGAACTAATGGTTTAGTGTTGGAGAGGAAAAAGGGGGAAGAGAAAAAGTAAATGGGTATACAATTTTAGCATCTTTGGACAATTTCTATCTTAAAAGTTTTTTATAAATATAAAAAATGCTTAATTTTAGAGCTCTATGGAAGTTCAGTCATAAAAGTTTGTATTAAAAAATATTTTTGTTCTTTATACTACTTACAAAATCAAAACTTTGTAAACTAATCAAGTTTAATTTGTAGTTTTCACTCATGTAACTTATATTGTCATTGAACTAATGGTTTAGTGTTGGAGAGGAAAAAGGGGGAAGAGAAAAAGTAAATGGGTATATAATTTTAGCATCTTTGGACAATTTCTATCTTAAAAGTTTTTTATAAATATAAAAAATGCTTAATTTTAGAGCTCTATGGAAGTTCAGTCATAAAAGTTTGTATTAAAAATATTTTTGTTCTTTATACTACTTACAAAATCAAAACTTTGTAAACTAATCAAGTTTAATTTGTAGTTTTCACTCATGTACCTTATATTGTCATTGAACTAATGGTTTAGTGTTGGAGAGGAAAAAGGGGGAAGAGAAAAAGTAAATGGGTATATAATTTTAGCATCTTTGGACAATTTCTATCTTAAAAGTTTTTTATAAATATAAAAAATGCTTAATTTTAGAGCTCTATGGAAGTTCAGTCATAAAAGTTTGTATTAAAAAATATTTTTGTTCTTTATACTACTTACAAAATCAAAACTTTGTAAACTAATCAAGTTTAATTTGTAGTTTTCACTCATGTACCTTATATTGTCATTGAACTAATGGTTTAGTGTTGGAGAGGAAAAAGGGGGAAGAGAAAAAGTAAATGGGTATACAATTTTAGCATCTTTGGACAATTTCTATCTTAAAAGTTTTTTATAAATATAAAAAATGCTTAATTTTAGAGCTCTATGGAAGTTCAGTCATAAAAGTTTGTATTAAAAAATATTTTTGTTCTTTATACTACTTACAAAATCAAAACTTTGTAAACTAATCAAGTTTAATTTGTAGTTTTCACTCATGTACCTTATATTGTCATTGAACTAATGGTTTAGTGTTGGAGAGGAAAAAGGGGGAAGAGAAAAAGTAAATGGGTATATAATTTTAGCATCTTTGGACAATTTCTATCTTAAAAGTTTTTTATAAATATAAAAAATGCTTAATTTTAGAGCTCTATGGAAGTTCAGTCATAAAAGTTTGTATTAAAAAATATTTTTGTTCTTTATACTACTTACAAAATCAAAACTTTGTAAACTAATCAAGTTTAATTTGTAGTTTTCACTCATGTACCTTATATTGTCATTGAACTAATGGTTTAGTGTTGGAGAGGAAAAAGGGGGAAGAGAAAAAGTAAATGGGTATACAATTTTAGCATCTTTGGACAATTTCTATCTTAAAAGTTTTTTATAAATATAAAAAATGCTTAATTTTAGAGCTCTATGGAAGTTCAGTCATAAAAGTTTGTATTAAAAAATATTTTTGTTCTTTATACTACTTACAAAATCAAAACTTTGTAAACTAATCAAGTTTAATTTGTAGTTTTCACTCATGTACCTTATATTGTCATTGAACTAATGGTTTAGTGTTGGAGAGGAGAAAGGGGGAAGAGAAAAAGTAAATGGGTATACAATTTTAGCATCTTTGGACAATTTCTATCTTAAAAGTTTTTTATAAATATAAAAAATGCTTAATTTTAGAGCTCTATGGAAGTTCAGTCATAAAAGTTTGTATTAAAAAATATTTTTGTTCTTTATACTACTTACAAAATCAAAACTTTGTAAACTAATCAAGTTTAATTTGTAGTTTTCACTCATGTACCTTATATTGTCATTGAACTAATGGTTTAGTGTTGGAGAGGAAAAAGGGGGAAGAGAAAAAGTAAATGGGTATACAATTTTAGCATCTTTGGACAATTTCTATCTTAAAAGTTTTTTATAAATATAAAAAATGCTTAATTTTAGAGCTCTATGGAAGTTCAGTCATAAAAGTTTGTATTAAAAAATATTTTTGTTCTTTATACTACTTACAAAATCAAAACTTTGTAAACTAATCAAGTTTAATTTGTAGTTTTCACTCATGTACCTTATATTGTCATTGAACTAATGGTTTAGTGTTGGAGAGGAAAAAGGGGGAAGAGAAAAAGTAAATGGGTATACAATTTTAGCATCTTTGGACAATTTCTATCTTAAAAGTTTTTTATAAATATAAAAAATGCTTAATTTTAGAGCTCTATGGAAGTTCAGTCATAAAAGTTTGTATTAAAAAATATTTTTGTTCTTTATACTACTTACAAAATCAAAACTTTGTAAACTAATCAAGTTTAATTTGTAGTTTTCACTCATGTACCTTATATTGTCATTGAACTAATGGTTTAGTGTTGGAGAGGAAAAAGGGGGAAGAGAAAAAGTAAATGGGTATACAATTTTAGCATCTTTGGACAATTTCTATCTTAAAAGTTTTTTATAAATATAAAAAATGCTTAATTTTAGAGCTCTATGGAAGTTCAGTCATAAAAGTTTGTATTAAAAAATATTTTTGTTCTTTATACTACTTACAAAATCAAAACTTTGTAAACTAATCAAGTTTAATTTGTAGTTTTCACTCATGTACCTTATATGGTCATTGAACTAATGGTTTAGTGTTGGAGAGGAAAAAGGGGGAAGAGAAAAAGTAAATGGGTATACAATTTTAGCATCTTTGGACAATTTCTATCTTAAAAGTTTTTTATAAATATAAAAAATGCTTAATTTTAGAGCTCTATGGAAGTTCAGTCATAAAAGTTTGTATTAAAAAATATTTTTGTTCTTTATACTACTTACAAAATCAAAACTTTGTAAACTAATCAAGTTTAATTTGTAGTTTTCACTCATGTACCTTATATTGTCATTGAACTAATGGTTTAGTGTTGGAGAGGAAAAAGGGGGAAGAGAAAAAGTAAATGGGTATATAATTTTAGCATCTTTGGACAATTTCTATCTTAAAAGTTTTTTATAAATATAAAAAATGCTTAATTTTAGAGCTCTATGGAAGTTCAGTCATAAAAGTTTGTATTAAAAAATATTTTTGTTCTTTATACTACTTACAAAATCAAAACTTTGTAAACTAATCAAGTTTAATTTGTAGTTTTCACTCATGTACCTTATATTGTCATTGAACTAATGGTTTAGTGTTGGAGAGGAGAAAGGGGGAAGAGAGAGGGGAATTCACATGTCAAGGTTTATTATAGTTAATTTTGGAAATATTAAATTTTCTTCTAAATGTATAAAAAGTTAAAGCCAATGAAAAAAATTCTTAAAATTTTTTTTAAAAAATATTGATACTACATTTAAAAAAAATTAGGAAGTGTTTTGATTTTCTTGTAAATAGACGAGAACAACCAAAATATAATTAATATTTAAAAATAATGATAATTTTTGTTTCGATGACATTATTAAAAATTTGACTTGAATGAAATTGTTCTTTCTTATTTTTGTACCTGTTAAAAACTATTAACAGGATTGGAAATGATTTAAGGTTTGACTAATTTAATGTTCAAAAGGAGGTTTTATGATGATGCATTTACTTGTTAACATATATATGTAGAATTCACCGTCTATTGTTAATATATTTATACCCATATATTATCACAGAAGTCACAAGAGCACATTTTTATTTAATTAATTTTAAAATTAGCTTTATAATATTAGTTTAAGAAATGAAATGATTGTGAAGTAATTATTTATTTGAAATACTTATTTAAAAGTAGTACAATGTTTAGTAAGTAGATGGCAGCACCACATATCCAAATTCTTTTATAAATTAATTTTTTTCAATCCAATCTTTCCAGTTAATGGGTTTAAACATTCACTCCCTATATTTTCTCCGAGTTTAGACTTATGCCTTCAATGAATATTTAATGTAATTTTTGTGAATTGACGTATATAATTTTAAATGTAATTTAAAATTATTTTTTAAAGAAATTTCTTCAATGAATGTTTAATATTTTAGTTTTGTTTTAAATCAAAAGTAAGGTTTAGAACAAAAATAAATATTTATTAAAAAAAATCATATATACATATATATATATATATATATATATATATATATATATATATATATATATATATATATATATATATATATATATATATATATATATATATATATATATATATATATATATATATATATATATATATATATATATATATATATATATATATATATATATATATATATATATATATATATATATATATATATATATATATATATATATATATATATATATATATATATATATATATATTAAACAAAATAGTGAAAACAGTGTTATTTTATTTTTTAAATTTGAAGATATCACTATATATTTTTTTTTACATATTTGTGCAAAGATTTCTTTCATAATCTCGTGGTCACACATTTAAAAAAAATTGTATTGGTTTTAAAAAGAAATAAAATTATAAAACAGTCACATTTTTAAGTTTTGATATAAGTCAAGAAAATATTTTCTAAAATTTTATATTCTAGCATTTTTACAAACAAAAGAGTGTGCTTAACAAACTACTTTTACATGTTTTTGATATTTGCAAAAGGATTTTTGTGAAAAATATTCACTAATTTCTCTAAGCAAAGTATTTTTAAATCATACTAAAATATATATAATCTACATATTACTATTCACTAACGCCAAATTAAAGTAATATATTTGAAAATACACTGTAGAAAATTTGAAGCAGTTTCTTCAAATATATCTGAACTTGTATCAATTTACATAATCACATGATCATACGAAAGTCATCACTGAGAAAAATTAGTTCAAAGCTACGAATTCATGCAATCTTGTGCTAATGCTTAATATTGATTTGTGAAAAATACTTATTTGTACTTAACGTAGGGATATAATTTTGGTTTTGTTAGATTTAAAATAAAATAAACTGTTTTTTAAAGCAATAAAATATTTTCGATCATTCTGTGTCCCTATACCCTACGCCGCCCCCCCCACCCCCTTTAAAAAAAGCAATATATTTTAATGCAAGTACAGTAATTCAAAAATTACTGGCAAATCTTAAATAGGTCTTATAAGCAGATTCTGAAAAAATAATCTTTCTAGAAAAAACAAAAACCGACTTTAAGAAAAATGCGCTAAAAAGTAAAAAAAAAATTTTAATTTTAATAAGTTAAAAAAATTGAATTATTGAATATAAATTTTATACTTATTACAACTTTTTGAAATCGGCCGCAAAATTTAAGAATTATTTTTGTAAATTGGCACCAACTTAAAAAAAAATGATATTCAATAATTCAATTTTTTTATCTCATTCGTAAAATAAAAAAATATTTTTTACTTTTTAGCGGATTTTTCTTAAAGTCGGTTTTCCTTTTTTCTTGAAAGATTATTTAATTTTTCCCTTTTAGTTTTTATTTTAGCAGGGGGCTTCGCTCCCTCTTATTATTCGCCAAGAAATTCAAGTAGCAACTTGGGCTCAACAATATATATTGTAAAACCATCTCTATCAAAGCCTATAAATTCTGGTTAAACGAAATGTCATTGTTGTACAACTTCAGTTAAACAATAAAAGTATTATGAAATCGGATAAATTATTTAAAAAAACTCCGGTTAATCGACATTTCCGGATTTATAGCAGCCGGGTAACCGATTACTTTTTGGCAGATTTTGCGTAATTGAATTTTACTCTATCCAACAAAACAAGAATTTTCTAAATCGAAAAATATTATTTTTAAACGGTCCGATTAATTGAGATTTCCGGATAGTTAAATGCCGGATAACCGGATATTGTTTTCAATCTGCTCCCAAGTGAAACATCCCCTATCTGACAAAAAAAAATTGTGCAAATATCTGAAGTATAACCGAAATCCCGCGCGAACATACATAAAAAAAATGCTTAATGATCGAATTGATAACCTTTCGACTTGGCGCGCGTTGGCGGTTTTAATTTAAATTTTCTGGCGGTTTTATTTTGGAGTTTCGGTTGCTGCGCTGTTCAGTCTGTTAAAAATAAATAAACTTTTAAATTCAGCAGCAATGGTGTATTTTAGTCCCGCTTATAACATGCATTTAAATATTTCGAAACAGTTAATCCACCTGATTTGTACTGCTTTGTAATTTATCTTTTGCAATATTTCGTCAACGCACCTGAAGAGAAAACCTACGTAAATGCCGTGCAGTTAAGAGACATAAAACAAAGCTCCTTTTCGTTCACGTGATCAATTCATGTCTAGCATGTGTTCGCCATAATAATAATATGAGTGAGTATTTTACGACACCTGATGCAACACGCCCTGTGAATACGCAATTATTTCCTGGAGTTTCTACCAAGCATTAATGAAATAATAAAAACTAAAAACACAAGGGAAAATCCAGGCACGTAGATATAGATTTTTCATGGGGGTGGTTCAGTGACTGGATAAATTATTTCTCTCCACCCCCACCCCTATTTTTTTAAACTTATTAATTTTTATTCAAGTAAACAGGAATACGTTAGCATATAAGCATTGAAACAGCAACAGTCATCATTTATTTCTCATGAAATCGTTACAAATATCAGTCATTAACTGTTTTTAAAATGAGTAAATATCACTCCCTAATTATGAAATAAATTTAGAGAACAAATTTAAATGTTGAGATTCCTTGCTTTAAAATAACATATGGGTCCCGTGAGAAAATCTTTTCCCTTCGTCGCCGAAATTCAAATGCAAAAAAATAAACACTATGTCGTCAGGTTTACGCTAAGTTTGAGATAAAATTGAAATAAAAACGTGTTTATGAGAACTATTTTCCGGGGTAGGACCCCCCGTAAAATACCAGGTTAACCCTCTTGCAACTCAACAACAAGTATTATACTAGAAATTGAGATTTTTCTATTTTTTTAAAGTACTTTTATGATTTTTATAGTAATTGGATTTCATGTCGCTGTCGTCATGTTTACGCTAAGTTTAAGATAAAATTGACCTAAAAACATGTTTATGAGAACTATTTTCCGGGGTAGGACCCCCCGTAAAATATCAGGTTAACCCTCTTGCAACTCAACAACAAGTATTATACTAGAAATTGAAATTTTTCTATTTTTTTAAAGTACTTTAATGATTTTTACGTTAATTTGATTTCATGTCGCTGTCGTCATGTTTACGCTAAGTTTAAGATAAAATTGACCTAAAAACATGTTTTTGAGAACTATTTCCCGGGGTAGGACCCCCCGTAAAATACCAGGTTAAGCCTCATGCAATTCAACAACAAGTATTATACTAGAAATTAAATTTTTTCTCTTTTTTTAAAGTATTTTTATGATTTTTACAGTAATTTGATTTTTTTCTTGACTTTCAATGGGAGGGGTTTGGACCCCTTAAACCCTTACCTACGTGACTGGAAAAACCATTAACATATTTTAACGTGGATACAATTTTAAAAGCGTAACATTGTCATTGTTAACAATTATGAGCCAATTAATGAATTAATGCATTGTTACTATGTGATTTATCGTCTGAAAATGTTAGAGGAAACAATGGGATTATTTTACTTTGATATAGTTCTTTTTTGAAAGCGATATTTCGAATATCGGAGTGCATTTAAGCGAAAATTTTAATTTCTGGGAAATTTAAATCAAGGCCAAAAGTCGATTTGTTTGAGTTTCCAAACAACTTGCGATGGTGTAATATTTAAAAACTTCTATTTATATATATGCTAAAAAATTCTAATTATTTACCAATAATCCTTGATTTTTTTTATAGAAAAGAAACCTTTTAATATATTCTAATAAAAAATCCATTTTATTTAGCTTTGTTTTTCGCTGATTTTTAAGGTGGGTAAAAATGGGTAATCGAATTATTAGTGCTAAAAAATAAGAAATTCGAAAAAATGCAACAAACCTTGGAAAAAGTACAATATTCTACAAAATTTGATTTCGAAGCTTATAAATGACAAGAATTATTTTTAACCCTGTTTATATGTTAATATAATTAAGTTGCATATAAGTTTGTTTAAACAAATTGTGCACAACAAAAAGACATTTAGATCACAAAAAAATGCCATTTTGTGGTTTTCTTACAACATAGAAAAAAGTTTTAAATGGATTAAAAAATCGTCTGCCGAACAAATTAAAAATAACATAAATTAAGAAAAAATTTCAGCATTAAAATAAACCAAAAATTTTTTTAAAAAATTATTTTGAAAATAATAAATAATTAAAAATGTAGACTTTTTTTAAAATGGCGAATAAACTTATTTTTAGACAGATCGTTAATGAGTTTACTAAGTTTTTATATACTAACTTTTTAAGAGTTGATAGCTGATATTTATTATACTTTATTTAAGTTATCATCACAGTGAGGATCACTCACTTGATGATCTATGCTTCTAAACTATGCTTCTACTAACGTCGTAAGGAAGCACTTTTCCTTATTTTTCGGTACCTCTCTCACTATCTGACATAAAGATTGTGATGCCATAGCTCATTTATTTAAAAAAAAATAACAGGTGGTCATAATATTTTGGAATATGAGTGTATCAACCTATCTGTCAAAATAGAATTAAGATTTTGAAAATAAAGAAGGAATATAAAAATGAAGAATGAATTTTAATAATGAAAATAAAATTTTGTAAATGAAGATGGAATTTTGAAAATAAAGAAGGAATTTTGTAAATGAAGAATGAATTTTGAAAATAAAGAATGAATTTGGAAAATAAAAAATAGATTTTGAAAATAAAGAATGAATTTTGAGAATGAAGAATGAAAATGATAATTGAATTTTGAAAATGAAGAATAAATTTTGAAAATGAGGAATGAATTGTGAAAATGAAGAATAAATTTTGAAAATGAAGAATGAATCGTGAAAATGAAGATTGAATAATGAAGAATGAATTGTAAAAATGAAGATTGAATAATGAAGAATAAATGTTGAAAATTAATATTGAATTTTGAAAATGAAGAATGAATTTTGAAAATGAAGAATGAATTTTGAAAATGAAGAATGAATTTTGAAAATGAAGAATGAATTTTGAAAATGAAGAATGAATTTTGAAAATGCAGAATAAATTTTGAAAATGAAGATTTCGAGAAAGAACTTTTAAAGAAACAGAATTTAAATTTTCTTACTGTAAAAACAATTCCGCGATATCAATATTTAATAATACCATATTTATTTCTTCCTTTCCCAGTGTAGATGAATCCCAAACATCCTCCCGAAATTGCGTCACGTGCTCACAGCGTAAACACTCAAAGGGGATTGCTTTTAAATTTAGAACTCCCCCCGCTGCTGTCGAGAGCTTTGCTGGAGACGTATTCTACGACCTTCACCATTGCATCAGTACGGAAAAACAGAGAGACAGGGTTGCCGCAGAAATCGATAACGGTCGCCAATTGTGCTCGCCAAGTCTCTCTCATGTTTTTCAATGGAGTACTTACTGGAGTTAATAAAAACCGACGAACTTTGATGGAGTTTTTTAATTTAGTTTTTATAAATGAGAGAAAGAAATTTCGGGTAAACTCATGGGAATGTGTAATGAGAATAGTTGTTGAATTATATGAGGAGAGGTTTTATTCATGGTTATTTTAGCTCGAATTGGATATAAAATTGAAAATTACTTAAATGGAATTCAGAATCATTTCTTTTAGCGTCATTTCTTGAAAATTATATATTCCATATACTGAAACAGTATTTTGAAACATATTTAATACTAATTTTTAGAAAAAATATTCCTAATATATTTTTTTATTATTATTTTCAACTGTTTAACAGCATTTAAATATATGAAATATAACTAAAAGGTTATTACAGGAATATATTTATATTTTATGCAAATTCATTTATTTTTAAAGTAATTAAACTCCTGTTGACAATAATCAAGCTAAACTTAGAAATATTAAATTATTCTTTTTTAAACATATTATACGAATTGAAAAATTGCAAATATCACTTTAAAAATTGTAGTACACAGGCACGTTGCAACGGGGGGGGGGGGGAGTCCGACCCCCGCCCCTCCAAATGATCTGGAAACCCTGAAAGTTTGGAATTTCAACTTCTAAAAATCCCGAGCTGGGAGAATTTATGCCTGAAGAAATTTAATATTATTATCAAATAAAAGCTAGGGAAGATTAGAAATCGTCAAACTTGTAGGACTACATTTAAATTAGACATCAGTTTTGAAATTTTTTATGCCTGAACAAAATTAATATTATTAACAAATGAAAGCTAGGGAAGATTAGAAATCGTCGAACTTGTAAGACTACATTTAAATTAGACCTCAGAAGGGACACTAGCATTGAAATATGGATGCAACAAATCAATGCTTCTGAGATAATTGTATAACATTAAATAAAATATATATTAAAAAAATGTCGATAAGTTGGAAGTGGGAATTTTCAGCACTGTAGAGTTGGGAATTTCGAATAGTTGAGTAAAAAAAAAATATTTTTTGTGTAACGGCACTGGTAGTACAAATAGAGTTATTTTATTAAATGAAAAATATAAAAACCAATATTAAAAATATTTGAGCGTGCAAATGTTTTAAGTTCATTTGTGGAACTGTTTCGTACATCAGAAAAACGGTGCCGGTGACGGCGCCGTTTCCGGATGAATTGGTTTGGTTTACAATACCCGATTGCACTACGTGAAAAACTTTTATTTGAATAACATTGCCCTCCGGTTTTTTCTGTGTGTGCAGCCTTATAGTGTACGGATTAAAAAAATTACCAGTTCCAAACATTTAAGCAACGACGGATTATTGAATTGATAATTCAACGATACCAGATCATCAATTTGAAATCATCATCTTGTAACAATACATAAAATTTTGAGCATATAATATTTAGATAATAAATAGAACTTGAATAATTATTATCATACTGATTTAGTAAATAAATTTATTAATATAAAATGTACTTATTAATTAAAATGTAAATTTATTAATTTAAAATGTACTTATTAATTAAAATGTAATTTTATTAATATAAAATGTACTTATTAATTAAAATGTAAATTTATTCATATAAAATGTACTTATTAATTAAAATTTAAATTTATTAATATAAAATGTAAATTTATTAATATAAAATGTAAATTTATTAATATAAAATGTAAATTTATTAATATAAAATGTAAATTTATTAATATAAAATTTAAATTTATTAATATAAAATGTAAATTTATTAATATAAAATGTAAATTTATTAATATAAAATGAAAATTTATTAATATAAAATGTAAATTTATTAATATAAAATGTAAATTTATTAATATAAAATGTACTTATTAATTAAAATGTAAATTTATTAATATAAAATGTACTTATTAATTAAAATGTAAATTTATTAATATAAAATGTAAATTTATTAATATAAAATGTAAATTTATTAATATAAAATGTAAATTTATTAATATAAAATGTAAATTTATTAATATAAAATGTACTTATTAATAAAAATGTAAATTTATTAATATAAAATGTACTTATTAATTAAAATGTAAATTTATTAATAATGTACATTTTAGCAAAAAGTTAGATTTATAAGTGTTTTAATTCATGTCCAATATCTATTTGGTTGGGTATGCAAAAAAAATTGTGATAGTTTGATATATGAAAAATTCTGTATATAAACTAGGAAAGCGAATTATTTACTAATATTCCTGGGATTTGTACAGCGCAAAATCATTTTAGTACAATCCAATAAAAAAAATAGAATAATTGTAATTTTTTTAGTTTTTTTATTCAATGTTTTGCAAAGTGTGAAAAATGGGTTTTCAAATTAACAATGTTAAAAAATAGGAAATTCGTTAAAATTTAACAATTTTCGACAAAAGTGCAATTATTCTACAAAAATATGAATTTCGAAGCTCATTTAAAGATTTTAAGGTTGTTATTTATTCTATTTTATTCAAGTTATTAATTTGATTTAAAAGTTTGTTCTGATAATGAATTTTTACACTAAAAAAATCCCATAAATCCCACAGGGTATTCATTTTACCCCAGGCATGAATCGTAGTAAGTTACCTTAGAAAAATAATTATCAAAAATATTTATATACCTCAGGATTAAATAAAAATATACGATTATGTTTCAAATAAATAAGTGAACGGTTTTATAAAAAAATTGTAATTTTAGATTATTTTTTCCCAATGAAAAATTTGAGTTTAAGACCCATTTCCCCTTTCATTACCTTACTATTGTAATTGAAAAATAAATGGACGAATAAATTTTAAACACTGTTTTTCATTTTGTGTTCGGAAATGCTGATATAAACCATAATTAGAGTGAATAGACTTCTAAATAACATTTATTAAAAAAAATTATACTCGGATCCGATATTTTTAAACAATCAATCAATCTTTTATTATTTCCTCAATATCAATTATTTATTTTATCAATCAATCAAACTCTATTTTTAAAACTTTTTTTGTATTTCATTAATCGAACTTTTTGCTATCACATGGAAAAATCATTCGCTTTTTCATTAATTAAGCACGCTTATTTTCAATCAAGAAAACTAATTTTTTGTCATCAATCAAACTATTTTTTATATTTTATCAATCAATCAAATTTTTATATTTCGTTAATTAATCAAGCTTCTATATTTTATTTAATGAATCAAGCTTTTATATCTTCGTCAATAAATCAAACTTTTATATATTTTAATTTTTTTTTCCGTGTATGATTCTTGTTCTCTTATTCACCAGATGAATCACTGCAAAGTTCATGACAGTATGTATAACTTATAAAGTTTCAAACATATTAAAAAATTTCTGTTTACTGGAGTGAAACGGAAAATGTGTTTGATTGGAAAACAATCCGAGTTGAAGTGTATCCAAGGACGGTATTATTCTTTGTGGTTTCTGCTATCCATAATCAATTCAAGCGTAAACTAGGAAATCAATAGTTCAGGTGTATCTAAATTTAAGATTTAATTAGTTCTAAGAAAGGTTACATATTTTATATTACAATTAAAGAAAGTGCTCCTGCGAGACTGGCACTTCTTATTCGTTCATAGTATAGTTCACAAGTCTCTCTCTCTCTCACAAGATGGCGACGCTCCAG